>JALIZF010001062.1:0-139979 GCA_029948255.1 Telmatactis stephensoni | reverse complement strand
ATCTTATTGATTTTAAGTGTTCATCATTGAGGAAGTACATAATTAGACGGCTAAAGTGCTTCTTTGATTTTGAAACCTTAGTTTCTCTATAAAATCCTTCGCAGTTCTGTCTTAAATCAGAACTTAACATGAAGTTCACAGTGTGCTCCACTAACAACACCAACTCCACAAACTCTTTATGCGTGCCACAACTGAGCAACTGCGGCCAACTGTTTAACCTCAAGATAAGAGATTATAAACAGTCAACGCATGCTCTTTAGCAACATCTCTCTCTGCTGTAATAACGACCAGCTTGTCGTATCCCTCATTGTCATTTTGAACACATTTGTCGTTGTTGCCTTTTACAAGAAGCCAGCCATACGAACACAAGCCAACATTCTTCTTGGAGCCTTGGCGGTGACCGATCTTGCAAATGGTGCAGTTTGCTGTCCGCTGTTTCTGGCCAAAGAAATCCTTTATCAAATGAAAGTTGGACCTAACTGTTATTTGGAGATAGTATTTAACTTGATCATCTTTATTATAATGACCTCTGCGCTCCAATTAATCTCCTAAACTGTGAGAGATTTGTTGGGCTAAAATATCCCTTTTGGCATCGAAATAATGTAACAAAAAAGCGTCTTCTCGTTGCTGTTGTTCTTTCGTGGTTCATTAGTGCTATCTCAGTTACCTTCAAGTTCTTTAGAAAAGAGGGAGACATCTTGATATTTCTTTTTACAATCGCGATTTCAATTTCTACGGTGGTTTTTGCCGTGATGATCTGGCGAGTAATTTCTGAGCGCAACCAAGTCCAAGCTCAACAAAACCAACCAAACCCTACGTTTACCAACGCAGAAAAGAAAGCAGCAAAGCTGGCCACCTATCTTGCCCTGGGATACCTCTTCACGAGGGTTATACCCTTGATAGCAGTTTCTTGGATATTTACCAAACCAGAATTAAGAAATGCAGTAGAACCGACTTTACATTCCGCGTCATTCATAAATGCTCTTCTGAATCCAATTATCTACGGTGTCTTGAATACGGACATCAGACAAGGCTGCCTGGAGTTGATTATAAAGTGCCAGTAACTGAGCATTAAAACGTTGAAAGTGAGACTCAATTTGTTTTGGAAGAATTGACTTTTAAAATTTCAATTTCAATTTCAAGTCATTACCAAAGAACTGACGGGGAGCGATTTTAATTAGTTACAGACTTAAACACAAGAAATGTGAACTCAATCTGCTTGCTATGGTAGTTATGGTATATAGATGCTCTCTCAACTGGAGTCAACTGTACCAATAAGGCATTTTGATATTGAACATTGTTATTGTTTAAATGTTTTCGACCGTTTCATCATGATAACAAACAAACAAAAACCAGAATTAAATCTTATTCTTATCAAGCTATTCTGTTTCTTTCCTTTCTTTCTTTTCTTTCTTTCTTTTTCTTTCTTTCTTTCTTTATGCCCAGTTAAAAGCCAATAAAGTTTGTAATTGCACATGAGATATGAAGATCTGTGCGGCAGGTGTTCGAGACCGCGTTAGGATTTGCCATGGTCGTTCTGTAATTAATGAAAAGTTACCAATTAAAAGAATAATGCGGTTATGTTTTGCTAACGCGTGCGTGTTTTCTTCTCGGGATTTTGTGGACGTAGAGCGAAGAACAAATGCTCCCCATATTTTATTTCATTTTTTGAACAGTCATGTTAATAATTCTTAATGACCTTACAGGCAACGTGCGGGGATTCTACTTTGGAATAATTTATAAAAAGTTTTCGAAACAATATCAGGCATAGTTTCTCAGCATTCAAAATCTTTGTCAATGAACGCTGCAAAGGACTTGTAATTTACCGAATAATTGATGAGTTCATTTGTCGGCTACCCATTCTGAACACATCTTCACCTTCACATTGTTCGATAAATTTGATAATATTTAGAATGACAATATTTTATCAATTTATGCTTTAAGATGTGTCAGTTTCTGTACGGATTGAACACTAACAAATTGTCAGCAACTGTATATGGGCAGGACCTGGATTGATAAAACAAATATTGAGATCCCGAGATGGGGAATACGTCTCTGCCACCCTTACGACCCCATCTTACATCTAAAGTTAATCGTTCGCTCTCAGGGTAACAGATAATTTGTTGCTGTAGATTGCCAAAATATATATCATAAACACGACAAGGTGACTGATCACATACAAAATCATCCGAAAACTAGGTCATATTCAAACGTTTATTTGCATGTTTGCGTGCGCAATGGCGTCAACGTCCCTGTTATTAAAAGTGATGGCTGCCAATTTGATGAAAAGACATGGGTATGGAAACAGCAAAACCGCAAAGCAAATTGAGAAAAAAACGCAACAAAAATCCTCAAAATCCTCAAAACCGCAAACCGCGTAAGTCAAAACCGCAAACCGCAGATTAAAATATCAAATAACGCAAAACCGCATCACCACAACCCTTACGTCTGACTTCATGTAAGTCTGTCTTGAGCAAAACATGTTTCTGTCATCATTCTTAGATTGTCTGGGAATTGCTAATTTGTAATGTAATGAGTTGAATTCATTAATACTGTATTCAAGTATGAGCTCCTTAGTCTTCAAGATTCAAACAATTTCCGCACACATACGCTTCACCGAGAAAACTTTAGAACCAGTCATACTAGTAATCTTACTTAGTCAAACATGAATATTTATGTCAGCTTTGAAAACTGAATCAAAAATTTTCGTTCATGAGAAATGTCTAGGAAACAATAGGGATTCTGCTCTATCTACAAGATTGTTCCTTAAATCCTTCTCGTCCATAACCTTTTATGACATTTAAGTGGTTCGGTGCACTGTCCTACTTCACGAAATCCCGTTGGGACTTTCTCAAATGTCTTTATTCATTTCTTGAAGCCGAGTTATTTCTTTGAACATCTTTGTCACAAAATATCTCAATTTGTTTTCGTTTCTTCGAATATTCATTAATAAAGCTGTGTCACAAGGAAAGGACTTAACAGCTGTATTTAATTGAAAATCATATTATCTTTATTGATTTTTAAGTGTTCATCATTGAGGAAGTACATAATTAGACGGCTAAAGTGCTTCTTTGATTTTGAAACCTTAGTTTCTCTATAAAAATCCTTCCGTCGCAGTTCTGTCTTAAATCAGAACTTAACATGAAGTTTACAGTGTGCTCCACTAACAACACCAACTCCACAAACTCTTCATGCGTGCCACAACTGAGCAACTGCGGCCAACTGTTTAAACCTCAAGATAAGAGATTATAAACAGTCAACGCATGCTTCTTTTAGCAACATCTCTCTCTGCTGTAATAACGACCAGCTTGTCGTATCCTTTCATTGTCATTTTGAACACATTTGTCGTTGTTGCCTTTTACAAGAAGCCTTGGAGCCTTGGCGGTGACCGATCTTGCAAATGGTGCAGTTTGCTGTCCGCTATTTTTGGCCAAAGAAATCCTTTATCAAATGAAAGTTGGACCTAACTGTTATTTGGAGATAGTATTTAACTTGATCATCTTTATTATAATGACCTCTGCGCTCCAAATTAATCTCCTAAACTGTGAGAGATTTGTTGGGCTAAAGTTTCCCTTTTGGCATCGAAATAATGTAACAAAAACGCGTCTTCTCGTTGCTGTTGTTCTCTCGTGGTTCATTGGTGCCATCTCAATTATCCTAAAGCTCTTTAGAAAAGAAGGAGGACATCTTGATATTTCTTTTTTCAATCGCGTCTTCAATTTCTACGGTGGTTTTTGCCGTGATGATCTGGCGAGTAATTTCTGAGCGCAACCAAGTCCAAGCTCAACAAAACCAACCAAACCCTACGTTTACCAACGCAGAAAAGAAAGCAGCAAAGCTGGCCACCTATCTTGCCCTGGGATACCTCTTCACAAGAGTTGTACCCTTGATAGCAGTTTCATTAATATTTACCAGACGAGAATCAAGAAATGCAGTAGAACCGGTGATATATTCCGCGTCGTTCATAAATGCTCTTCTGAATCCAATTATCTACGGTGTCTTGAATACGGACATCAGACAAGGCTGCCTGGAAATGAAACTCATTTTCAACTGCAAGAATTGACTTTTAAAATTTCAATTTCAATTTCAAGTCATTACCAATTCCAAAGAACTGAAAGGGAACGATTTGATTATTACAGACTAAAACACAAAAAACGTGAACTCAATCTGCTTGCTATAGTATATAGATGCTCTCTCAACTGGAGTCAACTGTACCAATAAGGCATTTTGATATTGAACATGTTATTGTTAAATGTTTTGACCGTCATAATGCTGTGATAACAAACAAACAAAAACAAGAATAAATCTTATTCTTATAAAGCTATTTATTTATTTATTTATTTATTTATTTATTTATTTATTTATTTATTTATTTATTTATTTATTTATTTATTTATTTATTTATTTATTTATTTATTTATTTATTTATTTATTTATTTATTTATTTATTTATTTATTTATTTATTTGTTTGTTTATTTATTTATTTATTTGTTTATTTATTTATTTATTTATTTATTTGTCTGTCTGTCTTTCTGTCTGGTTGTTTGTTTGTTTGTTTGTTTGTTTGTTTGTTTGTTTGTTTGTTTGTTTGTTATTTTGTTTGTTTATTTGTTTGTTTGTTTTTAAATTGAGAGTGTTGTTGTACGTGGGTGTCATTATTTAATGTCCAAGTTGTTACTTCCACGTAAATGGATTTTTTATTTTCCAAGCTTTTGGGCCCCTGGCCCATCTTCGGGGAAAGAATGGATTTTTACAATTTCAGTTGTACAATTAGATCACGTGGAATACAAACAAAACAGACGTAATGATAGCGCGAGCTATTGAATATGCTAAGCGCGCACGAATAAAATGTTCTTAAAAATGAAGTCTATTTATTCATAAGAGTGGTGTAATTGTCTGGAATTACTTTTCCAGAGTCTCTATTAAATAAAGCATGCTTGTTTATTGCGATCTGCCACGCTTCTGTCCATCATATCTTCTTCTTATCCATGACGACTCGTTTGCCAAGATCTTTGAATTGTCCCATGAAATGTCATGGCCTTCCTTTGTCGCGTGTTCGGCCAAAGCAGATGACTGTGTTTTGCCCAACCTGACGCTTGCCTTATGCTCCTTCGTTCTATAGTTCCCAATGACCGTCCGGTTTCCCCTGTGTATACTGCCTCACATTCGACACACGGAATCTGATAAACAACTCCGGTTCTCTTGTTAAGAGGAATGGTGTCCTTTGGCTTAGATAACGATTGACGCAGTGTACATAAGGGCTTGACATGCAGCTGTTTTTATTCCATGGTTAAATTAAATTGTTTATTATTGTTTATTTATTTATTTTTATTTACTACTTTGTTTGTTCGTTGTTCGTTCGTTCGCTCGTTCGTTTCGTTCGTTCGTTCACTCACTCATGACTCACTCACTCACTCACTCACTCATTCATCCATTCATCCATTCATTCATTTATAAAAGCCTAACCACCAAAGTGGGGACTTTGTTCTTATACCATCAATGTGGAAACTAGTGGATTTCATTAATCAATTAAATAGGACTACACGCATAACTGCGTGATACTATTGTGACGAGTAGTTTCAAGACATTTCAAAATGTCGCAGCTTCTGCAATGCACCAAACCACTTTTATGCCCAAACAGTTATGGGCGAAGAATGGTTTTACGTAACAATCTTTAAATACTAACATTTGTGTTATCACTAATTAATGCACTTAAAAGCCATCAGAGTTGTAGTTACACAAGATAGGAGATGAATGTTCTGTGCGACAGGTGGCAGGATATGATTTACTCTTTCGTTCTGTATTCAATGAATAGTAGAATCTAAGACAACAAAATATAATGAGAACCTTTGTGGAGAAATGCGTCATGGAAAAAAGCTGTACCAAACAATGAATAAAACATTTCAGAAAGCCACAACGGAACTTTGATATCTAAACAGATTCTAAGTGCAGAGAAATGAATGACACGAACTTTTCTGAAAAAAGAAACACCTCTACATTGATTCGAATTCCATACAATTTAGTTGCGTCTCACGGATTAAAAGCCTCATAAAATCATACTTCCTTAAGTTTTTCCGTCTTAATATTTTTATTCAGAAATGGTATTAGGAATACAACTATTCATATTCCGATATGTTTTTCATGTTTTCATGAATCACCTTTTTACATTGTATACAGTGCTGCATTAATCGAGCTCGCATGCTGCTCTGATAGTTGCCATGGGGAAAACCCCCAAAGCAGATTTTAATAGAAATATAACAATGTTAATTGTCAACAATTTATTTGATAGTCGAAATCCTAACTGGACTAGTAAAGGTGAGGGCAAACAAAACGCCCCACGAAATACTGATACAAATCAAAAATCCAGGTAAGGCGCTGGGAGGAGGGCGTTTGGAGCTGAACTGCACTCACTTGTCGGACGTCGGGCAGAATGGCAATGCATCGATAGCCAAATGGGTTTGAAATTCAGCCCGCTCCTGGCCCCTTATTGGCCATTTCCTAGATAAATTACTAAATAAACTATATATGGATAGTTACATGTGGTTTAACTAAATAAAAGTTTTTTGCAGGTGGCAAATTTAAAATATCGTTACATAAGACATAACTTAAAACGTGACTTACATAACAGAGAAATAACACCTGAACTGACATGAAATATAAAAATCCTATTTGTGGCACATATTCAATTTATTTCAGCTAGTACTTTGTGGCGTATAGCGAAGAAACAAATAAGGCCGGTGAACTCTATATATTATTTTATTTTGAACACCATTGAACACGATTATGGTGCAGGACGTTCAGCAAAACGTCGAGGAAATCTAGGTGGAACTTAACTTTCTCGCGAACGTCCTTAATGGATTTAAAAAGCCAATAAAGTTGTAATTGCACCTGAGATATGAAAGATCTGTGCGGCAGGTGGTCGAGACCGTAGGATTTGCCATTTCGTTCTGTATTAATGAAAAGTACAAAGAGAATAACGCGTTATGTTTTGCTAAAGCGTGCGTGTTTTCTTCTCGGAATTTTAATGACGTAGAGCGAAGAACAAATGCTCCCCATATTTTATTTTATTTTTTGAACAGTCATGTTAATAATTCTAAATAACCTTACAGGCAACGTGTGGGGATTCTACTTTGGAATAATTTATAAAAAGTTATCGAAACAATATCAGGCATGCATAGTTTTCTCAGCATTCAAAATCTTGTTGGACGTTGCAGAGAACTTGTAATTTACTAGATAATCAATGAGTTCATTTGTCGGCTATCCATTCTGAACACATCTTTACCTTCACATTGTTCGATAAATTTGATGTTTAGAATGACAATATTTTATCAATTTATGTTTTAAGATATGTCAGTTTCTGTACGGATCAACACTGACAAATTGTCAGTAACTGTATATAGGTAGGACCCGGATTGATAAAACAATTGAGATCCCGAGATGGGGAATACGTCTCTGCCATGTTTTTTAAAATCAAATTGGCAGCCATCACTTTAATAACAGGACGTTGACGTCATCGCGCACGCAAACATGCAAATAAACGTTTGAATATATGACTCGTTTTCGGATGATTTTGTATGTGATCAGTCACCTTGTCGTGTTTAGACATATATTTTTTTTGGCAATCTACAGCAACAAAATATCTGTTACCAAGAGCAATGATTAACTTTAGATGTCAGAGAGGGTCGTAAGGGGGTATGGAAACCGCAAAACCGCAAAGAAAATTAAAGAAAAACCGCAACAAAAACCGTCAAAATCCCCCAAAACCGCAAACCGCGTAAGTCAAAAACCGCAAAACCGACAGTTTAAAATATCAAATAACCGCAAAACCGAATCAAAAATAACGCAAAACCGCATCACCACAAACCCTTACGTCCACCTCATGTAAGTCTGTCTTGAGCAAAAAATGTTTCTGTCGTCATTCTTAGATTGTCTGGGAATTGCTAATTACTCGTGCCCAGGCCTTTAGGCCGGGAACGAGTTATAAACTGCAAATGTTTTTTTTTTCGCCAGAAGAGGCCTTTCTTGCGCAATCGGTCACGTGTTAAAGCTCCTGATTGGTTCAGAGCGTAAGAAACAATGCCCTTCATTCATCACCTTTGAGCGAGCGCGAACTCTTCGAAGGCCCTCGAAGTGAACGCCAGTCAGGAACTTTAGGAATGCAAGATGGCGGACAGCCCAAAAAATTGCTTTCAGAGACAGGCTTTTCCAGCAGTGAGACAATAGAAAATGGAGCTTTTAACTCGAGATATACCTAGACACTTATAAGAGCTTCAGAATGGGCTGTTATTTTGAGCTTGATCTTCAATACTTTGACCAAATATCGAACTCTCAATGGAGTACTGAAGATGAAGCTCTCGCGACTCAGAGCAATTCCTTTGAGCTGGAGATCTACGAATTTCTCACCCTACGTTGCTAAACGAACGCACATAGAGGCAAGTCAATTATATTTCTCATTCAAGCATTCAAGAGATCTTGAGAGGTTTTTGTATTGAATTTTAACACAATTCTGGCCAGACAATGTATTTATATATTTTCATGGAACCAAGGCTCTATTTGACCTGATGCGTTTGGTCACGTAATGGATAAAACATCCGAAACATGAACGAAAAAATACACGATTTGTTATTGTGTCAAAAACGTCGTTGTAGAAGTCTTAACAGCAAACAATTAAGATATATAGTGAAATAAAAAGTTGAATAAACTGGTATATTTTTGCATGTTGGGATAAAGGCAAACACTAAGCTGCTGACAGACAAATTGACTAATCAGATATTCTTTAAAAAGGTCAAAAAAGGTCTTTATTATGTTACGGTTAAGTGAAGAATGCGTGAAACGGCTCGGGGAAGAGTACGAACGGGGCCGGTCATTGAAGCCTCTCCTAAAAGGGGCTCCCAGGGCACGAGTGAACGCACGTGTGCGTCTAGTTACTCGTGCCCAGGCCTTTAGGCCGGGAACGAGTTATAAATTGCAAATGTTTTTTTTTTCCTGTGTTCGTCTCGAGAATGCAGCATTCTTGCGCAATCGGTCACGTGCTACCCCCTGATTGGTTAAGAACGTAAAAAACAATGCCCCTCATTCATCACCTCCGTAGTGAACGCCAGCGAGGAACTTTAGGAATGCAACATGGCGGCCTACAAAGAAAATAGCTTTCAGAGACAGGCTTTTCCTGCAGTGGCACAATGTAATTTGGAGCTTTTAACTCGAGAAATACCTATATACTTATAAGAGCTTCAGAATGGGCTGTTATTTTGAGCTTCATCTCCAATACTTTGACCAAATATCGAACTCTAAATGGAGTACTTGAAAGAGAACCCTCGCGATAAACATGTATAAAGAGTATTTCCTATGAGCTGTGAATCTACGAATTTCTCATCCTACATGTTGCTAAACGAACATACGTAGAAGCAAGTCAATTGTATTCCTCATTCAAGCATTCAAGAGATCTTGAGAGGTTTTTGTACTGAATTTTAATACGGAATTCTACAGCAGACCATTGCATGGAACGGATAGGTTCCATTGACCTTGTTGGTCACGTAACGTCTTTTATTATTTAAAACATCCGAAACATGAACGAAAAAATTCACGATTTGTTATTGTGTTAAAAACGCCGTTGTAGAAGTCTTTACAGCAAACAATTGAGATACATAGTGAAATAAAAAGTTGAATAAACTGGTTTTATTCGCTGGTAATATTTTGCATGTCGACTAATAGCTGCTGACAGACAAATTGACTAATCAGATATTCTTTAAAAAGGTCAAAAAGGTCTTTATTATGTTACGGTTAAGTGAAGAATGCGTGAAACGGCTCGGGGAAGAGTACGAACGGGGCCGGTCATTGAAGCCTCTCCTCAAAGGGGCTCCCGGGGCACGAGTGAACGCACGTGTGCGTCTAGTTTGTAATGTAATGAGTTGAATTCATTCATACTGTATTCAAGTATGAGCTGTTTATTCAAGCTGTGTATTCAAGTATGAGCTGTTTATTCAAACAGTTTCCGCACACATATATGCTTCGATCCCCGAGAACTTAAGAAACAGTCATTAGTAATCCTACTTAGTCAAACATGAATATTTATGTCAGCTTTGAAAACTGAATTAAACATTTCGTTCATGAGAAATGTCTAGGAAACAATAGGGATTCTGCTCTATCTACAAGATTGTTCCTTAAATCCTTTTCGTCCACAACCTTTTATGACATTTAAGTGGTTCGGTGCACTGTCCTACTTCACGAAATCCCGTTGGGACTTTCTCCAATGTCTTTATTCATTTCTTGAAGCCGAGTTATTTCTTTGAACATCTTTGTCACAAAAATATCTCAATTTGTTTTCGTTTCTTCGAATATTCATTAATAAAGCTGTGTCACAAGGAAAAACTTACCAGCTGTATTTAATTGAAATCATATTATCTTTATTGATTTTTAAGTGTTCATCATTGAGGAAGTACATAATTAGACGGCTAAAGTGCTTCTTTGATTTTGAAACCTTAGTTTCTCTATAAAAATCCTTCCGTCGCAGTTCTGTCTTAAATCAGAACTTAACACGAAGTTTACAATGTGCTCCACTAACAACACCAACTCCACAAACTCTTCATGCGTGCCACAACTGAGTAACTGCGGCCAACTTTTTAACCTCAAGATAAGAGATTATGAACAGTCAACGCCTGCCTCTTTAGCAACATCTCTTTCTGCTGTAATAACGACCAGCTTGTCGTATCCCTTCATTGTCATCTTGAACACATTTGTCGTTGTTGCCTTTTACAAGAAGCCAGCCATACGAACACAAGCCAACATTCTTCTTGGAGCCTTGGCGGTGACCGATCTTGCAAATGGTGCAGTTTGCTGTCCGCTATTTTTGGCCAAAGAAATCCTTTATCAAATGAAAGTTGGACCTAACTGTTATTTGGAGATAGTGTTTAACTTGATCATCTTTATTGTAATGACCTCTGCGCTCCAAATTAATCTCCTAAACTGTGAGAGATTTGTTGGGCTAAAGTTTCCCTTTTGGCATCGAAATAATGTAACAAAAACGCGTCTTCTCGTTGCTGTTGTTCTCTCGTGGTTCATTGGTGCCATCTCAATTATCCTAAAGCTCTTTAGAAAAGAAGGAGACATCTTGATATTTCTTTTTTCAATCGCGTCTTCAATTTCTACGGTGGTTTTTGCCGTGATGATCTGGCGAGTAATTTCTGAGCGCAACCAAGTCCAAGCTCAACAAAACCAACCAAACCCTACGTTTACCAACGCAGAAAAGAAAGCAGCAAAGCTGGCCACCTATCTTGCCCTGGGATACCTCTTCACAAGAGTTGTACCCTTGATAGCAGTTTCTTTAATATTTACCAGACGAGAATCAAGAAATGCAGTAGAACCGGTGATATATTCCGCGTCGTTCATAAATGCTCTTCTGAATCCAATTATCTACGGTGTCTTGAATACGGACATCCGACAAGGCTGCCTGGAGGTGATTAAGTGCCAGTAACTGAGCATTAAAATGTTGAAAATGAAACTCATTTTCAACTGCAAGAATTGACTTTTAAAATTCTAATTTTAATTTCAAGTCACTACCAATTCCAAAGAACTGAAAGGGAACGATTTTATTATTACAAACTAAAACACAAAAAACGTGAACTCAATCTGCTTGCTATGGTATATAGATGCTCTCTCAATTGGAGTCAACTGTACCAATATAAGGCATTTTTATATTGAACATGTTCTTGTTAAATGTTTTGACCGTCATCATGCCGTGATAACAAATCTTATAAAGCTATTTATTTATTTATTTATTTATTTATTTATTTATTTATTTATTTATTTATTTATTTATTTATTTATTTATTTATTTATTTATTTATTTATTTATTTATTTATTTATTTATTTATTTATTTATTTATTTATTTATTTATTTATTTATTTATTTATTTATTTATTTATTTATTTATTTATTTATTTATTTATTTATTTATTTATTTATTTATTTATTTATTTATTTATTTATTTATTTATTTATTTATTTATTTATTTATTTATTTATTTATTTATTTGTCTGTCTGTCTGTCTGTCTGTCTGGTTGTCTGGTTGTTTGTTTGTTTGTTTGTTTTTAAATTGAGAGTGTTGTTGTACGTGGGTGTCAATATTTAATGTCCAAGTTGTTACTTCCACGAGTAAATGGATTTTTACTTTCCAAGCTCAGTTTCGGGCCCCTGGCCCATCTTCAGGAAAAAATGGATTTTTACAATTTCAGTTGTACAATTAGATCACGTGGAATACAAACAAAACAGACGTAATGATAGCGCGAGCTATTGAATATGCTAAGCGCGCGCGAATAATAAAAATGTTCTT
The DNA here is from genome assembly GCA_029948255.1 of Telmatactis stephensoni. Taxonomy (NCBI): domain Eukaryota; kingdom Metazoa; phylum Cnidaria; class Anthozoa; order Actiniaria; family Isophelliidae; genus Telmatactis; species Telmatactis stephensoni. Next base: position 127,647 of record JALIZF010001062.1, on the reverse strand, counting down.
AAAAATGAAGTCTATTTATTCATACTTCTTGCAAACGTTCTTGATTTTAGCAATAGCGGAGTTCGATATGGTCATGTCGCTTTTGGGGGGAGTCTTACCTTCCACAGTATCTCCTGCTGACGAGGTTCGTCAACAGGAGATACTGTGTAAGGTAAGACTCCCCCCAAAAAGCGACATGACCATATTTATTGATAAGAGTGATGTAATTGTCTGGAATTACTTTTCCAGAGTCTCTATTAAATAAAGCATCCTTGTTCATTGCGATCTGCCACGCTTCTGTCCATCTTCTTCTTATCCATGACGACTCGTTTGCCAAGATTTTTGAATTGTCCCATGAAATGTTATGGCCTTCCTTTGTCGCGTGTTCCGCCAAAGCAGATGACTGTACTGTTTTGCCCAACCTGACGCTTGCCTTATGCTCCTTCCTTCTAGTTCCCAATGCCCGTCCGGTTTCCCCTATGTATACTGCCTCACATTCGCCGCACGGAATCTGATAAACAACTCCGATTCTCTTGTTAAGCGGGATGGTGTCCTTTGGCTTAGATAACGATTGACACAGTGTGCATAAGGCCTTGACAGCTGTTTTTATTCCATGGCTAAATTAAATTGTTTATTTTTGTTTATTTTTTTATTTTTATTTACTAATTTTTTTGTTCATTGTTCGTTGTTCTTTCGTTCGCTCGTTCGCTCGTTCGTTCGTTCGTTCGTTCGTTCACTCGCTCACTCATTCATCCATTCATCCATTCATTCATTTATAAAAGCCTAACCACCAAAGTGGGGACTTTGTTCTTATACCATCAATGTGGAAACTAGTGGATTTCATTAATCAATTAAATAGGACTACACGCATAACTGCGTGATACTTTTGTGACGAGTAGTTTCAAGATATTTTAGAAAGTCGCAACTTCAGCAATGCCCCAAACCACTTTTATACCCAAACAGTTATGGACGAAGAATGGTTTACGTAACAATCTTTAAATACTAACATTTGTGTTATTACTAATTAATGCACTTAAAAAGCCATTAGATTTGTAGTTACACAAGATAGGAGATGAATGTTCTGTGCGACAGATGGGAGGATATGATTTACTCTTTCGTTCTGTATTCAATGAATAGTAGAATCTAAGATAACAAATTATAATGAGAACCTTTGTGGAGAAATGCGTCATGGAAAAAAGCTGTACCAAACAATGAATAAAACATTTCAGAGACCCACAACGGAACTTTGATATCTAAACAGATTCTAAGTGCAGAGAAATGAATGACACGAACTTTTCTGAAAAAAGAAACACCTCTACATTGATTCGAATTCCATACAATTCAGTTGCGTCTCACGGATTAAAAGCCTCATAAAAAAATCATACTTCCTTAAGTTTTTCCGCCTTAATATTTTTATTCAGAAATGGTATTAGGAATACAACTATTCATATTCCGATATGTTTTTCATGTTTTCATGAATCACCTTTTTACATTGTATACAGTGCTGCATTAATCGAGCTCGCATGCTGCTCTGATAGTTGCCATGGGGAAAACCCCCAAAGCAGATTGTAATAGAAATATAACAATGTTAATTGTCAACAATTTATTTGATAGTCGAAATCCTAACTGGACTAGTAAAGGTGAGGGCAAACAAAACGCCCCACGAAATACTGATACAAATCAAAAATCCAGGTAAGGCGCTGGGAGGAGGGCGTTTGGAGCTGAACTGCACTCACTTGTCGGACGTCGGCCAGAATGGCAATGCATCGATAGCCAAATGGGTTTGAAATTCAGCCCGCTCCTGGCCCCTTATTGGCCATTTCCTAGATAAATTGCTAGATAAACTATATATGGATAGTTACATGTGGTTTAACTAAATAAAAGTTTTTGCAGGTGGCAAATTTAAAATATCGTTACATAAGACATAACTTAAAACGTGACTTACATAACAGAGAAATAACACGTGAACTGACATGAAATATAAAAATCCTATTTGTGGCACATATTCAATTTATTTCAGCTAGTACTTTGTGGGCGTATAGCGAAGAAACAAATAAGGTGAACTCTATATATTATTTTATTTTGAACACCATTGAACACGATTATGGTGCAGGACGTTCAGCAAAACGTCGAGGAAATCTAGGTGGAACTTAACTTTCTCGCGAACGTCCTTAATGGATTTAAAAAGCCAATAAAGTTGTAATTGCACCTGAGATATGAAAGATCTGTGCGGCAGGTGGTCGAGACCGTAGGATTTGCCATTTCGTTCTGTATTAATGAAAAGTACAAAGAGAATAACGCGTTATGTTTTGCTAAAGCGTGCGTGTTTTCTTCTCGGAATTTTAATGACGTAGAGCGAAGAACAAATGCTCCCCATATTTTATTTTATTTTTTGAACAGTCATGTTAATAATTCTAAATAACCTTACAGGCAACGTGTGGGGATTCTACTTTGGAATAATTTATAAAAAGTTATCGAAACAATATCAGGCATGCATAGTTTCTCAGCATTCAAAATCTTGTTGGACGTTGCAGAGAACTTGTAATTTACTAGATAATCAATGAGTTCATTTGTCGGCTATCCATTCTGAACACATCTTTACCTTCACATTGTTCGATAAATTTGATGTTTAGAATGACAATATTTTATCAATTTATGTTTTAAGATATGTCAGTTTCTGTACGGATCAACACTGACAAATTGTCAGTAACTGTATATAGGTAGGACCCGGATTGATAAAACAAATTGAGATCCCGAGATGGGGAATACGTCTCTGCCATGTTTTTTAAAATCAAATTGGCAGCCATCACTTTTAATAACAGGACGTTGACGTCATCGCGCACGCAAACATGCAAATAAACGTTTGAATATATGACTCGTTTTCGGATGATTTTGTATGTGATCAGTCACCTTGTCGTGTTTAGACATATATTTTTTTGGCAATCTACAGCAACAAAATATCTGTTACCAAGAGCAAATGATTAACTTTAGATGTCAGAGAGGGTCGTAAGGGGGTATGGAAACCGCAAAACCGCAAAGAAAATTAAAGAAAAACCGCAACAAAAACCGTCAAAATCCCCCAAACCGCAAACCGCGTAAGTCAAAAACCGCAAAACCGCAGTTTAAAATATCAAATAACCGCAAAACCGAATCAAAAATAACGCAAAACCGCATCACCACAAACCCTTACGTCCACCTCATGTAAGTCTGTCTTGAGCAAAAAATGTTTCTGTCGTCATTCTTAGATTGTCTGGGAATTGCTAATTACTCGTGCCCAGGCCTTTAGGCCGGGAACGAGTTATAAACTGCAAATGTTTTTTTTTTCGCCAGAAGAGGCCTTTCTTGCGCAATCGGTCACGTGTTAAAGCTCCTGATTGGTTCAGAGCGTAAGAAACAATGCCCTTCATTCATCACCTTTGAGCGAGCGCGAACTCTTCGAAGGCCCTCGAAGTGAACGCCAGTCAGGAACTTTAGGAATGCAAGATGGCGGACAGCCCAAAAAATTGCTTTCAGAGACAGGCTTTTCCAGCAGTGAGACAATAGAAAATGGAGCTTTTAACTCGAGATATACCTAGACACTTATAAGAGCTTCAGAATGGGCTGTTATTTTGAGCTTGATCTTCAATACTTTGACCAAATATCGAACTCTCAATGGAGTACTGAAGATGAAGCTCTCGCGACTCAGAGCAATTCCTTTGAGCTGGAGATCTACGAATTTCTCACCCTACGTTGCTAAACGAACGCACATAGAGGCAAGTCAATTATATTTCTCATTCAAGCATTCAAGAGATCTTGAGAGGTTTTTGTATTGAATTTTAACACAATTCTGGCCAGACAATGTATTTATACATTTTCATGGAACCAAGGCTCTATTTGACCTGATGCGTTTGGTCACGTAATGGATAAAACATCCGAAACATGAACGAAAAAATACACGATTTGTTATTGTGTCAAAAACGTCGTTGTAGAAGTCTTAACAGCAAACAATTAAGATATATAGTGAAATAAAAAGTTGAATAAACTGGTATATTTTTGCATGTTGGGATAAAGGCAAACACTAAGCTGCTGACAGACAAATTGACTAATCAGATATTCTTTAAAAAGGTCAAAAAAGGTCTTTATTATGTTACGGTTAAGTGAAGAATGCGTGAAACGGCTCGGGGAAGAGTACGAACGGGGCCGGTCATTGAAGCCTCTCCTAAAAGGGGCTCCCAGGGCACGAGTGAACGCACGTGTGCGTCTAGTTACTCGTGCCCAGGCCTTTAGGCCGGGAACGAGTTATAAATTGCAAATGTTTTTTTTTTTCCTGTGTTCGTCTCGAGAATGCAGCATTCTTGCGCAATCGGTCACGTGCTACCCCCTGATTGGTTAAGAACGTAAAAAACAATGCCCCTCATTCATCACCTCCGTAGTGAACGCCAGCGAGGAACTTTAGGAATGCAACATGGCGGCCTACAAAGAAAATAGCTTTCAGAGACAGGCTTTTCCTGCAGTGGCACAATGTAATTTGGAGCTTTTAACTCGAGAAATACCTATATACTTATAAGAGCTTCAGAATGGGCTGTTATTTTGAGCTTCATCTCCAATACTTTGACCAAATATCGAACTCTAAATGGAGTACTTGAAAGAGAACCCTCGCGATAAACATGTATAAAGAGTATTTCCTATGAGCTGTGAATCTACGAATTTCTCATCCTACATGTTGCTAAACGAACATACGTAGAAGCAAGTCAATTGTATTCCTCATTCAAGCATTCAAGAGATCTTGAGAGGTTTTTGTACTGAATTTTAATACGGAATTCTACAGCAGACCATTGCATGGAACGGATAGGTTCCATTGACCTTGTTGGTCACGTAACGTCTTTTATTATTTAAAACATCCGAAACATGAACGAAAAAATTCACGATTTGTTATTGTGTTAAAAACGCCGTTGTAGAAGTCTTTACAGCAAACAATTGAGATACATAGTGAAATAAAAAGTTGAATAAACTGGTTTTATTCGCTGGTAATATTTTGCATGTCGACTAATAGCTGCTGACAGACAAATTGACTAATCAGATATTCTTTAAAAAGGTCAAAAAGGTCTTTATTATGTTACGGTTAAGTGAAGAATGCGTGAAACGGCTCGGGGAAGAGTACGAACGGGGCCGGTCATTGAAGCCTCTCCTCAAAGGGGCTCCCGGGGCACGAGTGAACGCACGTGTGCGTCTAGTTTGTAATGTAATGAGTTGAATTCATTCATACTGTATTCAAGTATGAGCTGTTTATTCAAGCTGTGTATTCAAGTATGAGCTGTTTATTCAAACAGTTTCCGCACACATATATGCTTCGATCCCCGAGAACTTAAGAAACAGTCATTAGTAATCCTACTTAGTCAAACATGAATATTTATGTCAGCTTTGAAAACTGAATTAAACATTTCGTTCATGAGAAATGTCTAGGAAACAATAGGGATTCTGCTCTATCTACAAGATTGTTCCTTAAATCCTTTTCGTCCACAACCTTTTATGACATTTAAGTGGTTCGGTGCACTGTCCTACTTCACGAAATCCCGTTGGGACTTTCTCCAATGTCTTTATTCATTTCTTGAAGCCGAGTTATTTCTTTGAAGCTCTTTGTCACAAAAATATCTCAATTTGTTTTCGTTTCTTCGAATATTCATTAATAAAGCTGTGTCACAAGGAAAGACTTAACAGCTGTATTTAATTGAAATCATATTATCTTTATTGATTTTTAAGTGTTCATCATTGAGGAAGTACATAATTAGACGGCTAAAGTGCTTCTTTGATTTTGAAACCTTAGTTTCTCTATAAAAATCCTTCCGTCGCAGTTCTGTCTTAAATCAGAACTTAACACGAAGTTTACAATGTGCTCCACTAACAACACCAACTCCACAAACTCTTCATGCGTGCCACAACTGAGTAACTGCGGCCAACTTTTTAACCTCAAGATAAGAGATTATGAACAGTCAACGCCTGCCTCTTTAGCAACATCTCTTTCTGCTGTAATAACGACCAGCTTGTCGTATCCCTTCATTGTCATCTTGAACACATTTGTCGTTGTTGCCTTTTACAAGAAGCCAGCCATACGAACACAAGCCAACATTCTTCTTGGAGCCTTGGCGGTGACCGATCTTGCAAATGGTGCAGTTTGCTGTCCGCTATTTTTGGCCAAAGAAATCCTTTATCAAATGAAAGTTGGACCTAACTGTTATTTGGAGATAGTGTTTAACTTGATCATCTTTATTGTAATGACCTCTGCGCTCCAAATTAATCTCCTAAACTGTGAGAGATTTGTTGGGCTAAAGTTTCCCTTTTGGCATCGAAATAATGTAACAAAAACGCGTCTTCTCGTTGCTGTTGTTCTCTCGTGGTTCATTGGTGCCATCTCAATTATCCTAAAGCTCTTTAGAAAAGAAGGAGACATCTTGATATTTCTTTTTTCAATCGCGTCTTCAATTTCTACGGTGGTTTTTGCCGTGATGATCTGGCGAGTAATTTCTGAGCGCAACCAAGTCCAAGCTCAACAAAACCAACCAAACCCTACGTTTACCAACGCAGAAAAGAAAGCAGCAAAGCTGGCCACCTATCTTGCCCTGGGATACCTCTTCACAAGAGTTGTACCCTTGATAGCAGTTTCTTTAATATTTACCAGACGAGAATCAAGAAATGCAGTAGAACCGGTGATATATTCCGCGTCGTTCATAAATGCTCTTCTGAATCCAATTATCTACGGTGTCTTGAATACGGACATCCGACAAGGCTGCCTGGAGGTGATTAAGTGCCAGTAACTGAGCATTAAAATGTTGAAAATGAAACTCATTTTCAACTGCAAGAATTGACTTTTAAAATTCTAATTTTAATTTCAAGTCACTACCAATTCCAAAGAACTGAAAGGGAACGATTTTATTATTACAAACTAAAACACAAAAAACGTGAACTCAATCTGCTTGCTATGGTATATAGATGCTCTCTCAATTGGAGTCAACTGTACCAATATAAGGCATTTTTATATTGAACATGTTCTTGTTAAATGTTTTGACCGTCATCATGCCGTGATAACAAATCTTATAAAGCTATTTATTTATTTATTTATTTATTTATTTATTTATTTATTTATTTATTTATTTATTTATTTATTTATTTATTTATTTATTTATTTATTTATTTATTTATTTATTTATTTATTTATTTATTTATTTATTTATTTATTTATTTATTTATTTATTTATTTATTTATTTATTTATTTATTTATTTATTTATTTATTTATTTATTTATTTATTTATTTATTTATTTATTTATTTATTTATTTATTTATTTATTTATTTGTCTGTCTGTCTGTCTGTCTGTCTGGTTGTCTGGTTGTTTGTTTGTTTGTTTGTTTTTAAATTGAGAGTGTTGTTGTACGTGGGTGTCAATATTTAATGTCCAAGTTGTTACTTCCACGAGTAAATGGATTTTTACTTTCCAAGCTCAGTTTCGGGCCCCTGGCCCATCTTCAGGAAAAAATGGATTTTTACAATTTCAGTTGTACAATTAGATCACGTGGAATACAAACAAAACAGACGTAATGATAGCGCGAGCTATTGAATATGCTAAGCGCGCGCGAATAATAAAAATGTTCTTAAAAATGAAGTCTATTTATTCATACTTCTTGCAAACGTTCTTGATTTTAGCAATAGCGGAGTTCGATATGGTCATGTCGCTTTTGGGGGGAGTCTTACCTTCCACAGTATCTCCTGCTGACGAGGTTCGTCAACAGGAGATACTGTGTAAGGTAAGACTCCCCCCAAAAAGCGACATGACCATATTTATTGATAAGAGTGATGTAATTGTCTGGAATTACTTTTCCAGAGTCTCTATTAAATAAAGCATCCTTGTTCATTGCGATCTGCCACGCTTCTGTCCATCTTCTTCTTATCCATGACGACTCGTTTGCCAAGATTTTTGAATTGTCCCATGAAATGTTATGGCCTTCCTTTGTCGCGTGTTCCGCCAAAGCAGATGACTGTACTGTTTTGCCCAACCTGACGCTTGCCTTATGCTCCTTCCTTCTAGTTCCCAATGCCCGTCCGGTTTCCCCTATGTATACTGCCTCACATTCGCCGCACGGAATCTGATAAACAACTCCGATTCTCTTGTTAAGCGGGATGGTGTCCTTTGGCTTAGATAACGATTGACACAGTGTGCATAAGGCCTTGACAGCTGTTTTTATTCCATGGCTAAATTAAATTGTTTATTTTTGTTTATTTTTTTATTTTTATTTACTAATTTTTTTGTTCATTGTTCGTTGTTCTTTCGTTCGCTCGTTCGCTCGTTCGTTCGTTCGTTCGTTCGTTCACTCGCTCACTCATTCATCCATTCATCCATTCATTCATTTATAAAAGCCTAACCACCAAAGTGGGGACTTTGTTCTTATACCATCAATGTGGAAACTAGTGGATTTCATTAATCAATTAAATAGGACTACACGCATAACTGCGTGATACTTTTGTGACGAGTAGTTTCAAGATATTTTAGAAAGTCGCAACTTCAGCAATGCCCCAAACCACTTTTATACCCAAACAGTTATGGACGAAGAATGGTTTACGTAACAATCTTTAAATACTAACATTTGTGTTATTACTAATTAATGCACTTAAAAAGCCATTAGATTTGTAGTTACACAAGATAGGAGATGAATGTTCTGTGCGACAGATGGGAGGATATGATTTACTCTTTCGTTCTGTATTCAATGAATAGTAGAATCTAAGATAACAAATTATAATGAGAACCTTTGTGGAGAAATGCGTCATGGAAAAAAGCTGTACCAAACAATGAATAAAACATTTCAGAGACCCACAACGGAACTTTGATATCTAAACAGATTCTAAGTGCAGAGAAATGAATGACACGAACTTTTCTGAAAAAAGAAACACCTCTACATTGATTCGAATTCCATACAATTCAGTTGCGTCTCACGGATTAAAAGCCTCATAAAAAAATCATACTTCCTTAAGTTTTTCCGCCTTAATATTTTTATTCAGAAATGGTATTAGGAATACAACTATTCATATTCCGATATGTTTTTCATGTTTTCATGAATCACCTTTTTACATTGTATACAGTGCTGCATTAATCGAGCTCGCATGCTGCTCTGATAGTTGCCATGGGGAAAACCCCCAAAGCAGATTTTAATAGAAATATAACAACTTGATAAAAGCGAACAGAACACACTTTAGTGTCCAGAATTAGAGATTTTACATCCAGAAGACTTTCTTTATAATCGATTGAGGTATAAACACAGTTAACTCCAATTTACTACACTAAATTTGTCAAAGCTTCACTCAGTTCACTTTGAACAATCGCTTTTGTTTGAATGGCGGGAAATTCGGCAACGCGCGCCGTTTGAATTAATGTACAAAATCCCGCCAAAAATGCTAGCGATAGCGAGTCAGAAAATCGTGCCATCTCGTGCCATCCAACGTGGTTTTTCGAACGAATCTTAAGAAAATATCTAACCTTAAATTTACTGTCATTCTTTCTCTTATTCATCTTAGTAAACTGAAACTTTGCACTATAATTACTAATATAGAGGTGCTCTTTCATTTTTTGGACTTCATTTTGATGGTGCTGCTTGATTTATGGAAGATGGGGTCACGTGACCTGTTAATTAGTGCATATGACCTATTTGCAAATTACTTTTTTTCCCGCAGTGTTAGCGATTAACATGGCTGCTCTCAGCCAATCAGAATCGAGAAATTTTTCATGTATATTATTATTGTTAACGCACTCAGAACGGCGAGTATTCAAAGCGTGATACTTAGGAGTACAAATAAGCCTTTTTAATACATATTTCAGAGGAACAAACAGAATTGTACGTAATAACAAGCAAAGTGTCCATTATACAGAGACCTGACCGCTATAGACAGCTGTTTGTAAGGGGAAGTTCAAACATACCAGTTTGAGAATAATATTAATACTTTACAATATCGTATCAGCGTTTATACTTTGTATATGATTGTCCTTAGGTGTTCTCTCTTCTCTTGCTGCAGCGTTCAAACTGAGCTCCAGTGTATTGAGACTTATTCTACTGGACATCGTATTTTGGTTTGTTTCTTGTAAGCTTCCAAGTACAACATGGGGGCTTAAAGATCCTATCCTACGATGACGGCAACAACAATTAACACACGGGCGCAAATAGCTAGCTAAATGCGCGCGAGATTGTCGAGAGTTTAAACAGTAAACAAGTGGATTACAGCAGCTATAGAATAACAACAACTGATCCGAGAACAGGAAAACGACATCAGCTAAAAAATCCTGTTCGAAAGCAATCGAACTCACCCAGTAAATTTGCAACGGCAAAATAAGGATTGTGTAGAGTAATACAATTAAAATGGATATTTTTAGTATTTCTTTATCTTGCTTTCGTTTGCGAGCCACTTGCAGATGATTTCCTTGGCCCTGTTCACAATTTGGAACTTTGTGGTGTTTCATATACAAAGTTATTTTACTGTAACAAATAATGATAATAAGCAAAGGAACTGGATACTGTACAACGAATAATGCAGCCGTGTAGACTTTGTTCATTATCTGTTTTGGCCAAATTTCCACGCAATCTTCGTTATTTACTTTAAGCACTATATATAAAGGAATGAAAATAAAATGACTCCATAACCATATCCCTGTGATTGCAAAATAGGTTGACTTTTTGCTCAGCCTAAACTTCAAAGGACTTCCGATGGCTTTGTACCTAGCTAAAAAATGCAATAGCAGATACCGTGTACATGGTCGTTGTTAAAGCAATCGAATCCAACGGAAAAAGTGCCTTACAAAAAATATCCATCTTTTTTAAGTTGGTATACTTGTTTACTATGTAAGACACTACGAAAATCATATCTGCGATGCTCAAATTCCCAATGAAGTATTCAAAAGGTGCTCTTGTTTTTGGTTTGCGATGTTTCAAGATCAGAAGGACGAGTGAGTTTCCAAAAACCCCTACAAAAGACAAGACGATATCAACTGCCAGCTTGACTCTCCATTCCAAACTTTTGCTCGATGTTCCGTTGGTACCGATGGAGCCGTTGGTGCCGGACGTCCAGTTCATATTGGAAATGTCTAAACACTAAATATGATAGTTTATATCGAAAGCCGACAGAAGTACATAACCAGAATTAGTATTCACCAACATAAGGGCTATTACAAATCCTGCATTGTGATTGGCTCCCTAACCTCGGGCTATTGGTGATAGCCCGAGTTGAGAGGAAGCGCGAGTAATAATATCAATAAAACATTTTTCTCTCTTTGTTTTGTTTAGTCTCATTCACCTTTGGCCCAATATGTTGGTGAATACTAAAACAATTAGACCTCTCGGCCTCATGGACTACGAGTTTGAATAGCCTATTCGGCCTACGGCCTCATGGGCTATTTAACAATTAGACCTCGAGGCCGAATGGACTACGAGTCAATAGCCCATGAGGCCGTAGGCCGAATGGGCTATTCAAACTCGTAGTCCATGAGGCCGAGAGGTCTAATTGTTTTAGTATTCACCAACATATTGGGCCAAAGGTGAATGAGACTAAACAAAACAAAGAGAGAAAAATGTTTTATTGATATTATTACTCGCGCTTTCTCTCAACTCGGGCTATCACCAATAGCCCGAGGTTAGGGAGCCAATCAGAATGCAGGATTTGTAATAGCCCTTATGTTGGTGAATACTAATGACTCATAGTCCATTCGGCCTCGAGGTCTAATTGTTAATTAGTATTCACCAACATAAGGGCTATTACAAATCCTGCATTCTGATTGGCTCCCTAACCTCGGGCTATTGGTGATAGCCCGAGTTGAGAGAAAGCGCGAGTAATAATATCAATAAAACATTTTTCTCTCTTTGTTTTGTTTAGTCTCATTCACCTTTGGCCCAATATGTTGGTGAATACTAAAACAATTAGACCTCTCGGCCTCATGGACTACGAGTTTGAATAGCCTATTCGGCCTACGGCCTCATGGGCTATTTAACAATTAGACCTCGAGGCCGAATGGACTACGAGTCAATAGCCCATGAGGCCGTAGGCCGAATGGGCTATTCAAACTCGTAGTCCATGAGGCCGAGAGGTCTAATTGTTTTAGTATTCACCAACATATTGGGCCAAAGGTGAATGAGACTAAACAAAACAAAGAGAGAAAAATGTTTTATTGATATTATTACTCGCGCTTTCTCTCAACTCGGGCTATCACCAATAGCCCGAGGTTAGGGAGCCAATCAGAATGCAGGATTTGTAATAGCCCTTATGTTGGTGAATACTAATGACTCATAGTCCATTCGGCCTCGAGGTCTAATTGTTAATTAGTATTCACCAACATAAGGGCTATTACAAATCCTGCATTCTGATTGGCTCCCTAACCTCGGGCTATTGGTGATAGCCCGAGTTGAGAGAAAGCGCGAGTAATAATATCAATAAAACATTTTTCTCTCTTTGTTTTGTTTAGTCTCATTCACCTTTGGCCCAATATGTTGGTGAATACTAAAACAATTAGACCTCTCGGCCTCATGGACTACGAGTTTGAATAGCCTATTCCGGCCTACGGCCTCATGGGCTATTTAACAATTAGACCTCGAGGCCGAATGGACTACGAGTCAATAGCCCATGAGGCCGTAGGCCGAATGGGCTATTCAAACTCGTAGTCCATGAGGCCGAGAGGTCTAATTGTTTTAGTATTCACCAACATATTGGGCCAAAGGTGAATGAGACTAAACAAAACAAAGAGAGAAAAATGTTTTTATTGATATTATTACTCGCGCTTTCTCTCAACTCGGGCTATCACCAATAGCCCGAGGTTAGGGAGCCAATCAGAATGCAGGATTTGTAATATCCCTTATGTTGGTGAATACTAATGACTCATAGTCCATTCGGCCTCGAGGTCTAATTGTTAATTATCCACCTGTATAATTAACCAATCACGCATCACTTCCCCGAGTGAGCTATTTTTAGAATTATGTGTTCAGCCAATCATAGCACACAATACAATGAGACTTGCATGATAAGCAAATTTGTAAACAAATATATATCGAGGCTGTTTTTACAAAACAGGACTTTTCTTATTTTGCTGATTAGCTTCAAAAGTCTTACTAGTACTAATTTGTGAAAGTTCGATTCACTTGAGGAATAACGAGACAGTATATTCTTCTTCACTGGAAATATTAATTAACTCTTGTTTTCTAGCAATTAATGACCCATCAGCATGTCTTTGTCAGTAAAATACATGGCTAGTAAACTGGAGAATGGCGTCCATCACTTTGAATTTAAAACCTGCCCGCTATATCAGTTGATATTTTGGCATTATTATTAGCTCAATGTATAACGTGTCCACTGTATTAGTTGATGTTTTGTCATTATTAATTATTAGTCCAACTTCCTTTCAATTAAAACGTGTTCACTAATCAGTTGATATTTCACAGCATTTGTCCATTGGTTGATTTTATATTTAAAATATTGCTACGTATTCTCGAAATAAATTCAGGGAATATATGTCGCCGTTTCGCAATAATCTCTGCTACATATGCCGAAAGCAAATGTTTTTCCGGCCCTGTTTTTTAAGATTACATCCCAGTTTGACCTTGGTAATGTCTTCTGTAAACCACCAAATTCTCCTCAAATAGACCTCAATATATAAAATTCGGATATGTCAAATAATCAAGCTTGCGGCAAATTAAACATGGAGTCCCACAGGGTATTATTCTTTTATGTTGGTGGTGGTGGGTATTTCTTTTTTCTTTTTCTTTCTTTTCTTTTTTTTTTTTTTTTTTTTTTCTTCTTTTTTTCTTCTTTTTTTCTTTTTTTTTGGTTATCTTGCTGTTGTTTTTTTGTTTTTGTTTTTCGTGTGTGAAATATTGCATGGAAAAATCATTAAAACGTACATGTACAGTTAAAATAACAATGGCCCACGAGTACTACCCTGAGAGACTCCATATGTTTAATTTGCTGTAGGCTTGATTTGACATATCCGATTCAGTTTTTGTACATGTATATTGAGCCGGATCTATTTCAAAGGTAGCTAGTACACCAGTTATGAGGCAATCTCTGACACCATATTATTTAATTTCAAAAGGAGAGTTTTTGAAGACTTGGATGTTATCGTGCTTGTATGTCGATACCTCCTCCTTCCCCCTCCTCCTCTCGCCTCTCCCTCCCCCCAAAATGAGGAACAACATCTGGTTTCAGACAGGTGTAACGGAAATTATTACCCAAAATGGCAACATATATTGCCTGAATTTATTTCCCGATTACGTAGCATTAATTTGTTTTAATATAAAATCAACCAATAGTGAAATGCTGCGAAATATCGACTAATATAGCGAACACGTTTTTAATTGAAGGGAAGTTGGACTAATAATAAAGGTCAAAACATCAAGTTTTTAATTCAGAGGGGGAAGGAAACACAAGTGGATGAACTATCAATTTATTAGAAACACATCCGTGCTCGTTTCTGCGCTACGACGCGCTAAAGTGTGAAACAAGACGTCGTAAACGCGCGAGCATTCAAAGGGTTTTGATGACGGGATAATTTAAAAGTGAATAAATTATCAATATTTACTCATAGTTTACTGACTACTTTGGAAAAAGTAATGAGAACTCGTTCAAACCAAAATTTTCCGGAGTGAAACTGTATGCTAATTTTAAAAGTGAAACGAAAAATGGGTGTCTGATTCTTATTTTCGAGATCATAATCAGCGTTGAATCGAGGCCTATTTACGAGTTTTTGAGGCAAAAAAATATCCATCGGGAAGTAATTAGAAAAGTATTTACAATTCCCAAAATAATAGCTTTGCAAGAACTACAATTGCTCAAATTTTAGCCAGTGGTATATTCTACATAATGACATAAACATCTTTTATATAATGACTAAAATATACCTTCATTTCTTGACTTTTGTAGCGTGACTACGAACATAAGGTTTCCTCAAGTCAACAAAATTTGCTACAGAAATCTTTTTCATAGGTTAGATTAATCCCGTTTTTCTATAAATTTCATATGTTTTAGATATTTAGTTGCTTTGTCAAATAAGTGCAAAAAAATACAGGATCCTGTGCAAAAATGAAGGGTTTTATGCCGTTGAAGGTGTAAAAAGCGCGAAAAAATTGTCAACAGGGAGCAGCGCCATTTTGGAAAATGACGACCATATTGCACCATGGTACATCATTTAAAACAGCACGACCAATAAAAAGCGTTCTTATTTCTTTGGTAAATCCACGTAATAAGAATGTCCATACTAAGTTCCAAAAAAATTGAATGAAACAAGTAGCAAATAAACGAGCCTTCCCACATCCCTCCCCCCTAATTTTGGAAAACCGGGCCATTCAAAATCTCGTGGCTACGGCCCTGGTAAGTCTAGCATAAATATATTTTTAGACTAGGGCCTTCCACAAGAAGCCAAATATAGATAGATTGATACAGCTGAACAAAACCCCCGGTTTAGTAATTCGGAGGTTGGAAGTCCACGGGTTTCCTGTGGAGGACCAATTTTCTAAGACTGGAACTAGCAGTTCTATTCAAGATGGCGGACGAAGCGACGGCTGAAGAAAAAGAGTCAAATATACCTGGAATAGGTGATCTACAAGCATTTTCTCAGGTATTCCAACGTGCTAATGTAGTTTACGATGTATGGTTGTTTGATTTGAACAATTTTTTGCCAGGGAAAATTGGTTACAATCGAGAATGTGTGATGTTCACAAGAACACGTGACACTTGTTTGAGATTTTTTGCAGAAGACATTCCCACGATTCTTTGTCATAAGGTCACTTTATTTGCACTGAGGGCTCAATATTGCGAGAATGAAGCTAACAGAATCTAAATACTTATTTATCTTTTATCAAATTTCTTTTTAGCAAGCTCTAAAGGTCCTTGTTGGTGCTACACAGAAAGCCAATGCTCTTCCAGCACCTGGAGAAGATCACGACTTTTATTACAGTTTCTCTGACTTTAGAGAATTTCGAAATGCACAAGGAACAAGATTATTAAACAAGTATGGTATTTGTTTTATATGTTGACGGTTTGGATCATGATAGTGATGATAATGGCAATATCATAATCAGATTGTGATGATAATCCTATGAGCACATCGTTGTCATCATCATCATCAACGACTTCAGATGATTGTTAAAACCTTACAGCGTAGACTAGTCTCCCACAGCAATGCATTCTTGGACTGATATTTAAGTCAGTTAAATAACACCAAACAAAACCATCATGGTTTGCTATTCTTTTGTTTGCATTATATTGCTGTGGCAGGCTAGTGATATACAATGCTAGTAGTCTATAACCCAAGAGATATTGCCCTATAACCTATTCCAAGGGCGGATCCAAGTGGAGGGTTTAGGGGGTTACAACCCCCACTATGAAAATGAAAAAATGATGGTCAACTAGAATTAGGCTCTATTTTTGCTTTCACTGATATCATACAACCCCCTGTTTGGGATGCGCATACATAATCCTAGATCCGCCCCTGTATTCCATGCCAGAATTAAAGCAAAACAAACAAAGTTCATTCTTCAAAAAATGCGGTCATACCCCCCTATTTTTTGCACCAATAAGAAATCTGTTAAATTTATACAAAAGCTTACTACCCATAATGAGAGTTTTGACTTTTGTATGTACAAAGTAAAGTTGTTTCTTTTATTTTCATGATTCAGTGTCCATGATCTGCTACGACACTTCCATGTAAGATGTGGTTGGCCAAAGAAAGGAAAATCCTGTGACAGTGTTGATATTGATGACCTGTATGACAACCTTGTTGAAGCCAATGATATTCTTCTTGAAGAAGTGGTATGGTAAATTTAGTTCTATTTTTGTAGCTGTTCATATAGCTGGCATTAATGGCCAATTTCGTATGACTGGGAAAATGGTACAGTCACTGCACGGTTATGGTCATGACAGGAATTTCAAATGTTTTTATAGATACTACAGCATTGACACGGTCACGACATGGTGCAGCAAGTTTCCCACTCATATGGAAACTGCTCTATAACAACTGTATATTACATGATCTCTGATTGCATGGTTGAGATTCAACCATGTGTGATTACAGTACACATACATAGATACAGTACAGCTCAGATGTATTGTAACATGCGCGCGGAGTTTTTTCGCGTGTATTACACTCATTTTCGTCTAGGCATGCGTGTAACCTGAGCGGATGAAATCGCGTGTAAATGAGTGTAATCTGTCCACATGCGTGTAATTTTCTTTTGTTATGCATAACGTGTATTAAGACTTAACAACCAAAGTCCACTAGTAATGTTTTTAGGAATCAAATTTATTTGATTTTCCTTACACAAAAATTGACAACTTCGACAACTTCGAAAAAACAGTGTCGCTATGCTACCGTATCATTTCGAATAGAGTCGAGATTTCTTGCTTTTTCCAAATGAAACTTACCAAAAATCTGGCTGACAGAAACGAACTGTAAAAATAATACACGAATGGCCAGTACAAAAAAACTATACATGCTCATCTTGCTCTTCAAAGTTTTTGTTTGTATCTCTTCAAATTTTTAGTCGTATTTTCTTCACGATTATGCAGTCAGACAGTAGTCAGACATCATGGCGCCAGCTCATTAGTCACGCCAAGATAATCAGAGTTTCTCAAATTACGCTAGATTTTATCACTAATGCATGTCTACAAGAAGTCGCTCAAGCAGGCAGGAAAATTGTTTAATATCAAATAGATTTACTCCAGTGTAACTATTAATACCACGAGTTAGAATAGACACATTTCATTTCAACATCGTTTACTTATCTACAAACTTTATACGAAGTGTCTCCGTGTCCGGCAGCCAGACAAGGTTTTCGAAAAACGAAGTGACTAAACGTCCGGCAGCCGGACACGGTCTTCAAATAACTAAACGTCCAGCAGTCCAATATTTTTCCACATTTCTCTTTCGAAATCCAGAAAATGTTTATTCGAAAATGTTCTACCTTTGATAAGAATCCTCAAGCGCTTCCAGGCATGCAAAAATTTCGATCTTGTTTTTCGCCAACCCTGTACATAGAGTACGAAGCCATCCGGCACGCCATTTTGAATCGAAAGCCATCGAAGCAATAACGTGAGAATCAGTTTGGATTTCTTTAATTACGGTTTGACTAATAAGTAGAAATGGAATGAAATTGGAGGAATCTACCGAGCAAGCGAGAAACGAGTCTAGCACAGCTGCAAAATATAAACAAACGTTATCGATTGCCGTGAAATTGTAATGCGTAGTAAACCACTTGGAATGGCAAACTGATAAATCGTCCTGTCGAAGTTCGCGAGGTCTTATACTAGAAATTATATAAACTGATTACAACGACAACAAATTACCAGAAGTTACATGTAATTAGTACTAAATTGCACGGAAGAAATTGCGCGTTTGTGGACGAAATTGCATGTTTTTATTACACGCAAAAACACTCATATGCGCGAAAACTAAGCAGAAATTACACGCGCGAGAGCGAAGAAAATTGCGCGGAAAATGTTACAATACATCTGAGCTGTACTGTAACATCATTTAATCTTATGTTGAATATGAATATTATATAAAACAATGAAGTCAATTAGCATGGCTATTGTTCTCATCACATTTTGACATCATCACGAGATGAAGTCAATTGCTGGTTTCTACAATACACTTGCCACATACAAAGGAATCAAGATGAGGCTTATGCATAAAGCTAAGTCATTTGTAACAAGACAAAAGTTTTAGCACATAGGCTATGCCTTGTTCTTTATGACTGATTGGTTGAAAAAATCTAAAAATCTATAATAAAATCTATATACAGTGTATGTCTAATTCAAAACTCTTAAGGTACTTGATGATGAAATAATAATAAGGAGGGGGAAAAAACCAATATACTTATCTTAGACTACATAAATGGCTAGATTTGTCATTTTCTAAGAAATACTTAAAAACTCTAGCCTTGAATTTCCCTTGGTAGAAGATTGATCCACTCAATGTGCTGCTGCTAGGGAATGGAATCTTCTACCGAGGGAAATTCGAGAGATTTTTTACCTAAATTTATTTAATTGTAAAAACAAACCATTAAATAAATGTTTAATATTTGTATTCTCATTTTTGTCAGGACACAAACTTAGATGAAGCTTCTGGCTTATCCAAGAATAAAAAACCTGTTATAAACCAGTCAGTCCAGTCAGGCAAACCTGTGGTTTCTAGTTGGAACAGACGAAGTGTAAGCTTATAAAACATCTAGAAAAGTTACAGACATTTGAACTGTTACTGTGACTGTTTTTTGGCCTTGAAAAAACCCTCAAAATTTATATCTGACATCTGGGCTCAGCTGTTCAAAAGCAGGTTACCATGCATTAACCCAGATTATTATTCAATTTTCATACACTGTACAAATTCTGATTTTCTGATTGGTCAGTTTACAAGTACCACATGACGCGTGGTTATGCCATGACAACACGTCACGGCTAACGCCTCATGCAGTATTTAAAATTTCTCGTTCATTGTTAGCGAACTCATGAAGGTAAATCCCAATAATTCACTCACTGAGTGCGTTAACCTCTTAAGGCTGGTTCACACTAGCGTCGGATTCGGAATCGGAAGCAGAAAACAAAGGAAAAGACAAAAGAGTTAAGTGAAGCGTGTGACATAAGACATCAACATAAGCATCGCAAGAAGCATAAGACCAAGCATAAGCATAATCAAAGACAAAGGAAGGAACAAAGAAAAACACCTTTCTTTTGTATTCTAATCCCTAAATTCTTTGTTGTTTTCTTACGATTCCGATTCTGATTTCGACGCTAGTGTGAACCAGCCTTAAGTAAAAATCAATGGTTTTCTTTAGATTCAACCTCGGGTTAGCACTAATCCATTTCAAACAATTGATCCCTGATGTGTTGATACTATTTAAATCTAAAATTGATTCCCCCACCTATTTTCTTTGTAGTTGGATTCTAGTAAGAAGGACAGCCCCGTGCGTCTTCTCTTGGCAAAGAACATCACACGCCCTCAGTTGAAGTTTAAAGACAAAATTGATAACAGCAACACACCATTTGTTCCTATAATAAAACAAAAACCTAATGCTCTTAAGCCATTACAGATATGTAAGTTATAAACCACTGCTATTTCTATGATAATTGGTACATTAAGAATGTCACAATTTATCAAGGATGGTGTACAATTACCATACAGATACACAGATGACATTGCAGAATTTTATGCTTGTTCAATGATTAGTTGAAATATTTTAATAAAAAATTTGGACTATATAAAACAAAGGGATTTGATTTTCCTAAAAGATGCACAGATAAGCCTGGTTCACACTGCAACATAAGCATAGATGTAAGCATAAGCACATTAAGCGTTTTTTACCGGTTCACACGCGCAACATAACGTCTTAAGCATAAACATAAGAAAATGGAAAAGTTTTGTTTCTTATGCTTATGCTTATGCTTATGTCTATGCTTATGTTGCAGTGTGAACCAGGCCATACATGTAAGGTTACTACCGTTATTGTTGAAGTTAGTGCGATGTGCAAAGTTCAAAGTCTCATTTGATAACAAGCAATTGAGATGGATGTCAATCAAATTATGCCAGTGAGACAATGGGCAATAAAATTTATTTTACTCTCAAATAAGAAAAAACTGACTCGTGTTTATTGAAAAAGCTTTACTTTCATTTAGAACACTTATATTTTGGATTTTCCTTCATAAGTACAAATTAGATATGTTCTTGGTTTCAGTGTCAAAATGGCTGTTTGTTTTGGTTGAATATTTTGAATGGCATCCGTGAGAATGTGAGTTTCCAGACTAGACTTTGAACTTTACAGGTTAATTGCACTTCAACAATAACAGTAATAAACTATGGCAAGAATTATTACCAGTCATGCCACTCAACTAATACATGTATATCTAGGCAAGTTTAGCAAGCATGACAGGATGCAAGAACAGGGCATGAAATGTCATTTGTGATGACCATCTTATTTATAATGTTGCAATGCCATGATTAGGATGTCATTTCACTTGTTTTTACATCCTCTTAACTTGACACCAGTGACATCAACTGTCATTATGAACAGAGTACAGACCCTAATAAAAACAGAATCTATTTTTTTACATAATATTCATCCAAATCTTTCAACCAATCATAGTGCATGTACTGTACTGTAATCTTACACAGTTCTCGACCAATCAGAGTGTACACATAATATACCAATTATTATATACTTAAAATGTATTACCAGTACACATACATAATCTGAGCAGTGTTTGTATGATTATGAAAATTAAATGGTCAGTTATGATAGTCAGCACAGGGCATGGAAACTGACTTTGCATATTTAAATAATTGTAATATTTATTTTATTCATCTGACATTCATCTGTGCTTTTTCTTTACTTTAGATACACTTGATACTGCAGTACCAGAAGACCTCAGTTTACCAGCAGCTATAGCAGATTTTGTTCACCAACAAAGAATCAACAGTGATAGATTTACTAGCAGGTACTAGAACTATCCCATTTCTACATTAGTTTGCCATAAAATACCGGTAATGGATATAGGGTGTAGCACTAATGTAGGTAACTATTTCATACGTAGATGTTTCTGGATGACTTATAAATGGCAGGGCAAGAATATGGGGTACTGTAGGTTGGAGTACAGGGCATCTTACAAACAAGAGAAAATGTGTTTGATGCTTGTGCAGGTTTACATGTAACTGGAAAAAATGTGTGTTCCATTTCAGAATCAACCACCCATATCAATATGAGTTAGAAGTGTTTGAACCACCAGAAAGTCAATTGAAAGAAGAAACAGAAAGGGTAAGCATGTGACTGTACAATTTGTCTCGCCCGCATGTCTGTGTTTTTGGCTTGAAATTCATTTGCGTATCAAATGCAAGAAATGACTTCCACTTCTTAATGTAGCTTATAGATAATTTTGAAGAATGAGATCGCCAACCAAATGTTTCATATCAACATAAAATTTCTTGCATTTGATACGCAAATGAATTTCAAGCCAAAAACAGAGACATGCGCAGACAAATTGTATACAATCATGCTGAAAGGGTACACTTTCATGTACACAATACATGCTTCTAATAGCCATTTCCTAAGATACAGTTGAGTGAATCCTGTACTAGCCAAAGCCTCGTTCTCAGTACACTGTCTAGCTCTTAATACATTTTGTTATCATGTAAATGACATATTGTTTAATTATCAACTAATACTGCTTTTAATTATGTCAGCAATTGCCATACACGATAGTATGCACTGAGACCAAGGCTTTGGCTAGTACAGGACTCACTCAACTGTATCTTTCATCATCATGGGAAATGGCTATACTCACAGCTTTGTCTTGCTAAAAGTCACGGTCATCTTGTGGTAAAATAAGAGGAGTAGAACTAGTATTAAGTCTTACTGTCTCTCTCTTGTTTAAACCACAGGAAGACCACAAACTCTGTCTGACTCTTTATTCATTTAGTTCATGTATTTTTGTCCACACTCATATTTGTGAATGTCAGCTGCAGCTGTATTTTGCCCATGCATTTTCCAATCAATTTATTATTTAAATCGACCTTCAATGATAGAACATCAAAGGTAACCCAGTTTTGATAGGTTTTCAATATGTTTATTTTTTCCTAGCTGTATGGCAGTCTTGAAGAAACCCCATGTACATATGTAAAAACTATGGAAGAACTTGAAGAACTGAGAGAAACACTTACAAATGTCACTGAATTTGCTGTGGATTTAGAGGTATTACACTGCAGTTTTATCCATGAATCATCTTCCGTAGGTCAGTCAGTCAGTCAGTCAATCAGTCAGTCAGTCAGTCAGTCAGTCAGTCAGTCAGTCAGTCAGTCAGCCACTCATTCATTCATTCATTCATTCATTTGTTTGTTTGTTCGTTTGTTCATTTGTTCGTTCAGTGAGTCAGTAAATCAGTCAGTCAGCCATCATACTGCATTCTATAATATCTGATTATACGTTTCTTTTCCATGTAGCACCATTCATACAGATCATTCCAAGGGTTTGTCTGCCTAATGCAAATATCAACTAGAGATCATGATTACCTGATTGATGCACTGGAGCTACGCAGTGAATTACACATACTTAATGAGTCCTTTACAAACCCTAAAATACTAAAGGTTAGACTTTACAAAATACTTTTACATTTAGTTTCAGGATTGTTGTTGCTGCTGCTGCTGTAGTACAGTGTTGGGTCACTCACCTTATCCCCCACCCCCCACCCCCCACCTTTTTTTTTTTGAATGGATGTCTTCAAGTAAATGTATATATAAATTTTACACTGCCAGTATAATTACAATATATTTTTGTCACTTTACCACATTGCAGGTACTTCATGGTGCTGACATGGACATTGGCTGGTTACAACGTGACTTTGGTATATATGTTGTCAATATGTTTGATACTGGCCAAGCATCTAGAGTTCTTAACTATGAAAGACTATCATTAAGTTATCTACTCAAGAAATTTTGTGATGTGTCAGCAAATAAGCAATATCAGCTTGCAGACTGGAGGATAAGGTAGGAATTCTGATGATGGTGATGGAATTGATGATGATATCAATGGAAATGTTACTAATGCACCTTTATCACACTGGTATGACATTCTGAAATAACTTTTTTATTGGAACAAAGAAGCCACTATCAAATTTCCTATATCATTAAAATTAATGAAACACTTCAAGTTCTGTCACAATTTTTAAGAGATGAAAATTGTTATTAATAATGATTTCTTAAATCATCTGTTTGTAAGAGATTTATACAGAGAAATGTATGTGGGTAGGCATACATCCACTATACATTTTTTTTGGGGGGGGGGGGGGGGGGTACTCCACTATATTCACTATACGGGTACGTGATGCCAAACAGTGTAGGGTTTTCAGCGATTTTACTCTGGAACAGGGTATATAAAAATCATAATTACTCTTTGGAACAGGGTATCTATTTAACAAAGTTCATCTAAAAGGCCAGGCTAAATGGAGTTAACGACACATCAACTTGGCCGGAAGCAATGAAATGACAGTTCCTTATTAAACTAGAAATTCTAGCGTAAAGCACTCAATGTACAAATTAATACTTTGAGTAATTAAAAAGAGTCAAAGAAGTTTATTGTCATTTTTGAACAGATCTGAAACAGGGTATATTTTTAAGGCATTTACTCTGGAATGTTCAGGGTATCAATTTTGGAAATTTTGCTCTGGAACAGGGTCAGGGTTCGAGGGGCTCAGCAGCACATCCCTACCTAAAACTGGAATACCAGAATTGGGTCTTAGTATTGTAGCCTGGTGCCTATCTTATCATGTTATACTTATTTCCTTGCTGAGTTATTGAAATCTTTCCTGTTTTCTAGACCTTTACCTGCAGAGATGTCACATTATGCCAGGGAGGACACTCACTACTTGCTATACATCTATGATAGACTACAGAATGAGCTTATTAGAAGTGGCAATGCCCAAAATAACCTTTTACTCTCTGTCTACCAGAGGAGTAAGGATATCTGCCTAAAGGTAAATGGCTGAAAAAAAATTGGGACATGTAGCAGCTTTTATAAGACCTAAACCTATTGGATCCATACCCTCACTGTAAAACAATAGAATAAAACAATAGAACAAGAAGACAATGAAATGTATTGTTTAGTATCTCCAATCATTACAGATCTTACAAGTTGCTGCTACACTATCGAAACATTGTTACTGCTTTACAGTGGGGCAAGTTTAACATTCTTTGTACCGCTGTCATAACAGCATTTTAAACCCCAGTTCTCTTTTTACAGAAATATGAAAAGCCTTTGTTTACAAGCCAGTCTCACATGAACCTTTATAACAAGCAGAGAAGACCACTGAATCCACAACAGGTGTGTTTTGTTTTACAGTGTACATGACTTTTGACACTCTTATATGTACATACATGCATAAGAACAGTTAGATTCCATCTTTAGTCAGTATTTCTTTTTGCTTGTAGATGCAAGTATTTAAAGCATTGTATGAGTGGAGAGACACCATAGCAAGGCAGGAAGATGAAAGTTGTGGGTAAGGATTGACTTTATCCATATAACTACCAATATATAGTTTATATGATGATCTTATTGAAAGTTTATTAGTAATAATCATTGCAAGAGATATTGAGTGTGATGGTGATGGTTCTAATAATGATAGAGCAGTTTTCTTATGAGTCTGGAATGGACCACAGCATCACAACTGTGTCAGTGCTATGTTATCTGTAAAAGCATTTGAATTCCTGCTGGGTAACTGCACTATGCAATGCCTGTGACATTTTCAAAGTCATATAAAATCTGCCCTAGTCTGATAGAGCAGTCTTCACATGGGTGAGAAATAGACCGAGCAGTGTCATAAAGTTTCAGACTTGTGTTTTTGAAGACAGTGGTACCAATGATGATGATGATGATGATGATGATGATGATGACTACCATGGTGATAGAATAATGATGATGATAAATAAATGTGAGAAAATGTAATGATCATAGCTCTGTTGGCAATAATGATGACTTTCATAGTATACAGCCTGTATTTATTATATTGGAAATGTCTTTCAGAGTGACAATTCCATCCATATAATTATGATATCTGTTAATGAGTCTTTTCTCCTTTATGTAGCTATGTTCTCCCAAACCACATGCTGTTCAATCTTGCTGAAAGTTTGCCAAGGTATGAATCATTGTTTTCCTCTTCAATTGTTTCTAGAACATTGTAATTAATGCATTGTAATCATTCCAGAGAACCACAGGGTGTATTAGCATGCTGTAACCCTGTCCCTACATTGGTGAAACAGTTTGTTACTGAAGTTCATCACATCATTCAAACTGCCAAAGACAGTGCACCGCCTTCCACTGAGGTAAGGTTATCACTGGGGCGTTTAAGTATATTTTTTGCTTGCTTGCCTGCCTACTACTTGTATATCTTCAAGGAATCCATCTGTTTGTTGCAGATTGATTCTTCAAGTTCACCAAGGACACAAATATCAGAATCACATTCAACAGTAAGCACACCTTTGATTCCCAGCTTACACTGAAGTAGTCTGGATATGACGTAAATTACTATTGCTAACCACAACTTTCTCACTTTGTTTAGACACCAGCAAGGAAAACACTGGATGTAACAATGGAGTCTAGCAGATATGCCGCTCATCCTAATCAAAATGGTATGTAGTAGAGCAGAAGTAATATTAAGATATAAATACAAAGAAGGATCGTACAGGTGACATGGTTTTGCAGCCTTTACACAAGACATTTTGCAGTTTGACTTCCATAATTTCACATTGTTACAATAGAATCTCTCTGTAAAGCCGGCGATACACGCTGCAATTTTTTCTCGCGCTGGCAATGCAATTTTTGATTTTGTTACAGAGAAAAATTGCAGCGTCTATCGTACTTTTGATACACGCTGCAACGAGTTGTCCAATGTCCAAAATGTGGCGGAGAAAAGTTCAAACTTTTGAACTTTCTGCAACAATTTTTTTGTTGCGAGACATCGTTGCCGCCCATGTTGCAAGACATGATACACTCGGCAATTTCGCTCTCGCAACAAAATCCCTAAAATTGCATTGCAAGCGCGAGAAAAAAATTGCAGCGTGTATCGCCGGCTTAACAGTCAAGTCTCAATGTCCCAACAATTGAAACCTCCATGCATTTCCTTAACGATAAAACTTTTGAAACATAGAAACCTCTATATAACGGACACTTCATTTCAGCCCTTTTGTGTCCGCTTTAAAGAGTGACATTTACTTGATTTGACATTCCTGTAATCAAAGCAGAACATCACTGTTCACAGGGTAAAGCACTGGCGGAGTGATGGGGCAAAGAGCGCACCGTCGACTTCCTTGGAAACCGGCTTTGCGCTGAAGGAACTACCGATGCTAAATATAGTGTTTTTACTGACCTTTCGTGCGTAAACGCTTAAATTTTTGATTGTTAACATGTTTCGTCCACACGAACACACTCATCGTTTCCACTTTAAACGCTCATTTTTGAAAACGCACTTCAAACTGACTATTTTCGTAAACGCTCATCTATCGTTTCCGTGACGGCTTTTTTCGAAAACGCTAGGTAAAAATGGCCTCCAATGTAGTCACTGCGCATGTTCACGAGGCCGTTTACACAGCGTTTTTATCGTTCTCGTGTGGACAGGCAAAACGAAGTGAAAAGTGTGGACGCAGACATTTTTAGTCGTTTACACAACGTTTCCGTGTGGACGGCGCTATAAATCACTATCTCATCAACAGTTTAATACTAAAGAATTTGTTGTTCTTTTATGTCATAGAAAACCTAAAGGCAACACCTTCTAAAGCTGTGTCATTTGAAACTTACATCCCAAAGGGACCGAAAGCAGAAATTGCAAAACCAGTCATTACTCTTTTTGATTATCCAGAGGTATGGGACTTTACTGTGGAAGGTTAAATTGTTGATATTTGTGGCAATGTCAAGTATGTTTGTTCGTGATATCTAACGTGATGGTGGCGGTGGTCATGGATTGATTGTGGATGGTGAGTGGCGGAAGTTGGCGAGTGGTTGTGGTGGTTGGTATGTGGTTGTGTTGGTGGTTGTGGTTAGTGAGTGATAGTTACTGGTTGGTGATAGTGGTGGTATGTGTGTGGTTGTGGTGGTGTTAGTACTGGTTACTGAAAGGTGGTGGTGGTTTAGGTAAGTGATAGTGGTGGGTACTGGTTGGTAAGTGATGGTGGTCAGTGGTGGTTGGTGAGTGCTCAGTGGTAATGGTTACTGATTGGTGAGTAGTGGTGGTGGTTTTGGTTTGTGTGTGGTTATGGTTGTGGTGGTGTTAGTGTTGGTTACTGAGAGGTGGTGGTTCAGGTAAGCGATGGTGGTGGGTACTGGTTGGTGACTGGTGTTGGTGGTTGGTGAACACTCGGTGGTAATGGTTACTGGTTGGTGAGTAGTGGTGTGTTGGTGGTGGTTTGTGTGTGGTTGTGTTAGTGTTGGTTACTGAGAGGTGGTGGTTCAGGTGAGCGGTTGTGGTGGGTATTGGTTGGTGACTGGTGTTGGTGGTTGGTGAACACTCGGTGGTAATGGTTACTGGTTGGTGAGTAGTGGTGTGTTGGTGGTGGTTTGTGTGTGGTTGTGTTAGTGTTGGTTACTGAGAGGTGGTGGTTCAGGTGAGCGGTTGTGGTGGGTACTGGTTGGTGACTGGTGTTGGTGGTTGGTGAACACTCGGTGGTAATGGTTACTGGTTGGTGAGTAGTGGTGTGTTGGTGGTGGTTTGTGTGTGGTTGTGTTAGTGTTGGTTACTGAGAGGTGGTGGTTCAGGTGAGCGGTTGTGGTGGGTACTGGTTGGTGACTGGTGTTGGTGGTTGGTGAACACTCGGTGGTAATGGTTACTGGTTGGTGAGTAGTGGTGTGTTGGTGGTGGTTTGTGTGTGGTTGTGTTAGTGTTGGTTACTGAGAGGTGGTGGTCCAGGTGAGCGAAGGTGGTGGGTACTGGTTGGTGACTAGTGGTTGTGTTTGGTGAATGCTCGGTGGTAATGGTACTGGTTGGTGAGCAGTGGTGTGTTGGTGGTAGTTTGTGTGTGGTGGTGTTGGTAATGGTTACTGAGAGGTGGTGGTTGGTACTGGTTAGTGAGTGTTGGTGGTGACTGTAGGAATTTATAGGAAGAGGATTTCAGTAGTTGGTATTTAAACCATAAAAAATCGCTTTACGTTTTTCAGAGCGTTAAAACATCTACAGGACTTGAAAAAGCTAAAAAGATATTAGCAGGCTTTGTAAATCCATTCAAAACGGTAAGATAGGAAATTCTAAGATTTACTAAGTATATCTGAAAACCGTGAGAAATATTTAT
The DNA here is from genome assembly GCA_029948255.1 of Telmatactis stephensoni. Lineage (NCBI taxonomy): Eukaryota > Metazoa > Cnidaria > Anthozoa > Actiniaria > Isophelliidae > Telmatactis > Telmatactis stephensoni. Next base: position 98,860 of record JALIZF010001062.1, on the reverse strand, counting down.
GTTCGTGCTATATCTCATTCCTCAGGTTTTACCAGCTCCAGAGCCAGCAGTTGTTGGTGATAACACCAGACCTAAACAATCTCAAGCCAGTATCGATGAAATCAACCAAAAATGGAAGAACGCATCAAAAGCACCAAGTGAAGCAATCGAAGAGAAGACTACAATAAAAGGTCAGAATGTAATGTATATTTATGGGCACCAAAATCGTACAACTTCTCGTGAATGTTGCAGCCCGGCAAATGCTGCTCGTACTTGCTACTCTGCGCGCGACAAATTTTCTTTATTGCAAAGAGTAGAGAGGAATTATCTATCGAGCAACAAAGAAAATTTGTTGTGCGCCGAGTGGTATATAATACCGAGAAGCAACAATTGCTCTGCAGCTTGCAGGGCGTCGATGTTGCGTTGCGTTCTGTTGAAAAGTTGCTCGATTTTCTTGTCCTTATTACCGCTTCTTTAGACGCTTATCATTCCTGTTTTGTTTTTACTCTGTACATGTTGTCAATCACATTTTTGTAGTGTTACTCTACTCAAACGAATTGAGGTCGTTAGATAAGGTGGCCTCTTTAGATTGAAGCTGTACGGATGATTTAAGTGTAGCCTTATGACCACAAAACAATTACTTGTTGATTTTTGATTGGTTTTGTTTCGGATCTTTATCAGTTGAAAGTTCCAGTTCAGAAAGCGAGGAAGAAGAAGAAGAAGAAGAAAATGCAACACCGCTGAGGCAACAGGTTAGTAAAGCAAACATTGACTCGAACTATTGTAGTTTATTAGAAATATTCATTTTGATATTCATTCCCTATTATAAAGTATTTTTTTCTTGACTCAAGTAAACCTTATTCCCATGATTTTATGATTTTGCTACAGTATTACATACCAACCAAACTCTAACATTGTCATTTTTCGATTCCCCAAATATGTCTGCTTAATCTTACCCTGATTTCAGAGGTTGTCTCTCTTCTCTCTCCCTTCAATTGGAATCGGTGCGAACTGCAACGTGCGATCTCCTAAAAAACGTTGTTGTTGGTTTGTTTTCTTTTGTTGTTTTTGTTGTTGTTTATTTGAAGGAAGGGGGCGAGAAGGAGACCGGGCTTTAAATATAATAGCGTTTGATCTCCAATTGTCAATTTTTTTAAAGTCGTAAACTATTCCACATAACTATGATTTCAGATCGAGAATAAAAAGAGAAAACGAAAGCAAAAGAACAAGCAAGACTCCTCGCCTACAGAGAAAAAGAAAAAGGTCGTCAAAGACAGCAACGATAATGATGATGATGATGATGAACACAGCCCTTCGTATGAGAATCTAACTCACAAAGGCAAAGAATTTGTCCCTTTTGATTACAGCCCAGGAGAATATAGTAAAATAGAAGGTAAGACTTAACTAAATATGAGGGAGTTTATCTATACACCCTTCTAATAAATGCCACAATGTTTGTTTTCCGCACTTGACGTCAAATTTATTCTTTTCAATTGCATTCACATTGTACAAGTTTCAAAAGAACAAATTTGACGTCAAGCGCGGAAAACAATACGTTGTGGCATTTATTAGAAGGGTGTATACATGTACCTTCTGTCTTCACTAAAACAACGTTTTAGCCAACGAGAACGCATCAGGCTTTTTGCTAACGGTTGTTCAAAAGATAACTAGTGGTAACGCAGGATTAAATCTTAAGAAAGCCATTGATAAATACTATGATAAAGCCAATATTTAATTATGGTAATGTAGCCTGGCAGTCTCTATGTTCAAAGGAATCATTATTAAGAATTCTTCGCTTACAAAAAAGAGCAGCCAGGGTTATAATGGACGCTGAATTAAGGACATCATCTGTTACTTTATTTAATAAGCTACAGTGGTTACCCTTTTACAATGATACTAAAATAGCCAAATGTACTTTACTTTATAAAAGAGCTCAACTTACTGTACCCGAATATTTTATAGATTCTATTAAGTTAAATAGTTGTATTCATAAACGAAACACTAGGTTTTGTAATTATAATTTTGTTACTCCAAAATATCAAAGAGTATCAGAGGGTGGGAGATCTTTTGTAGTAACGGCTATTCAATTATGGAATAGCTTAACATCAGACCTTAAGAAGCAATCATCACTTAAGTCATTTAAAAGTAAAATGTGGATGAGCATTTTTGATGAGCAACGTTCAATATCTCATTTTGATCCTTAATATTTTAATTTTTTTAGACTTAGTTTTGAGTAGTTTTAGTCCTCGCAGGGGCAGGACTAACAGCACCTAGATCAGACACTTGTATTTTGTATTCTAGATTTTTATATAGTCATTTTTATAGTTTTATAGTTTGTAATTAGTTTTTAATCTAGATTTCAGTAGAGGGCCACAGGTTTGTTAGTGTTTTTCACTATTATGTGTTTTACCCTCTGTAAATAAAGTCTTTATTATTATTATTTTAACTCTGATTAAAGTTGATCACCATTCGAACAAGTGGTCCCAGAAAGATATAGTTGAAACCTTTTAGTATGGACAGTGAAAACGAACCTCGCTGGCGTCACGATTATCATACGTATTAAAGGAGCGTTTTCAGTAGTCTCCTTTGCAGGCATCACTGGGGTTTTTCACTGTTTTTGGGCTTCCTGTTTAAGAGAAAAAAGGAAGAGGGAGAATGGGGAGAGAAGGAGAGAGGCAGTCCTCAGTCTCCTCACGGTCAATAGAACAATTACAAAGGAAGCCCAATAACCGTTGACAGAGAAGCCCAAGGAGTTCCCTGTTAGTGAAGCTACTTTGGTCCCACTCTGAAGCTGATGTTGTACTTAGCCTTATACCCATTGACGTTTATATGACACGCACTAATGTTGCCTCCTTCCCCTCAGTGAATATTGTTCTTTATAATATTCTTTAACATCTCTCTCATCGTTAAGAACCCAAAACTTGGATTTTAAACTGACGATGATTTCTTTTCCTGGGCTCACCCTGTGGCTAGCTTCAGTGAAGTTGGCCTCACATCGCCAAAAGAATGGCTTTTAATGTCGTCATCGATCCCTCCCTCGATTTCCATCCCGTCCACTTATCCAAGGCTGGTCTAAAATTTCACTTCCTGTTTGCAGGTGGTAAAAGTCAAACTCCAACTGAAGTGTTTAATCCTTATGAACAGAATAAACGACAAAAGGTTTGTTATGAAATACATATATATAGTCATTCTCTTAAAGGTTGTCCAGATGAAAAGACGTTTAGTCATTAATAAACTCAATTGCATATATCACATTTTCAATTTTAATTTCTGGCAAGAATTTTAACTTTTAGCTGCAAAACTACAATTCATTATACACAATATATAATATGTAATGTACTTTGGTATTTTGAATTGAAACTCCTGCAAGAAAATTGAAAATCTGATATGTGCAAGATAGATAGATAGATAGATAGATAGATAAACTTTATTTCAGTGTCAAGTTATTTAGCTTACTAGCTAATTGGGGACACTATAAATGAGTTTATTAACGACAAAACGTCTTTTCATCTGGACAACCTTTTTGAGAATGACTTTATATATATATACTGCATATATAAATATACAGTGGAATGGGGAATGGATGAGTGCCAGGACTTGGAGGACTAGTTACTTAATACTTAGGGACTGCCTGCTTAGAGATTCGTCCGCTGTACGTCCGTTTATGCGATTCTTCCTTGTCTTGTCCAATTTTTTGTCCATGTCGTGTCCATGTCTTGTTCTCTTTTTCGACCAACTCCTTTCTTGTTTATCAACTAAGCGTTCAACAAGACAACGAGTTTTTGCATGATGTTGTGTTGTGTTTGTTTTTAGAAAATGAATGTCCCTCGCTCTAAAGTAAATATGAAGTCTGGTGAACGAAGTATGACTTGGTCTAAAAACAGGTAGAAACTACATTCTATCAAGCGTTTATTCTTGATAGAAACTTATCAGTAATATTTCCTTTAATTTCTCTTCTCTTCTCTTCTCTTCTCTTCTCTTCTCTTCTCTTCTCTTCTCTTCTCTTCTCTTCTCTTCTCTTCTCTTCTCTTCTCTTCTCTTCTCTTCTCTTCTCTTCTCTTCTCTTCTCTTCTCTTCTCTTCTCTTCTCTTCTCTTCTCTTCTCTTCTCTTCTCTTCTCTTCTCTTCTCTTCTCTTCTCTTCTCTTCTCTTCTCTTCTCTTCTCTTCTCTTCTCTTCTTCTCTTCTCTTCTTTTTTCTTTTCTTTTCTTTTCTAGTCTTTCCTCATCTCTTTTCTTCTTTCTTTTCTTTTCTTTTCTTTTCGTTTCTTTGTTTTTTTACTTTCTTTCCTTTTCTTAGGTCACAGCAGAAGAAGCAGCAGTGGCCACTTAGAAAGTAGATGTGAATCTTCTTCGATATGGGGGACTGAACCCCCACCCCCACGCCCCTGGATAGGGTGTTAGAGGCCCTGGAAGGAGAACTCAGAAATTCATTGCCGTTCGTCAACTCTCTCTACTGTCTTTTGACACCATCTGTGCAGACAAGGAATGAATGTTTCTTCTTATTTATTGAAAATAACAAATTGTTGATTTATCATAGTAATCCGAACGCTGTAAGTTGTATTTTTAACTCAATACGGTTATAAGTTGTCTTAACTTTTTGAAATGTTCCTTTTCAAAGCTTTTAACACACAATTTTAATTATAGTACAAAGATGTATGCAAATGCAATGTTGAATTGAAAAAAAAAGGCAATTGTAGCCATTATAAGCTGAAATAGTTCGTATTCGAAAGAAAGAAAAGTCAAAATAAAATAAACAAATTTCCTCTTCATTTTTCTATATATTTTTAAGCTTTTACTTGGGAGGCATAAGCACACAAAATACGCAAAATATTGTTGGCCCTGGTAGTGTATATAACCTAAAAACGTCAAGGTCTGAATACAAGGGTTAACGTTTTCTGCAATATTACTCGCAACACAGCTGCACCAAGTGTCCGATCCACCCCTGCAATGTTACGCGTAACGTACTTGATTCTAAAGGCCTGTTTATATAGAGAAAAGTTGTCCCTAGTAGAAGGGTTAGCCTACCACCCGAGCTAACTTTACCGAGCGTTTACATGGAACTTTCGGTTTGAGTTCCAATGCGCATGATCACCAAAAATTAACACGTCCTAGGGCCAAAGTTGTCTCGGTTCCTAGGGTTATAGCGTTTACATGAGAAAGGTTGTCCCTGATAGTAGGGTTAGCCTGTTTCGCAAAAAGGGTAACCCTACCAGTAGGGTAACCTTGCTTGCCGAGGTAAGTGTAGAGTATCTAATGTAAACGCTTGACAATGATTTACTAAATCAGGGAAATGATGGGATGGCTCGGCCAGGGTGACCCTGGTGCCGGGTAGGGAACCCTTCTACTAGGGACAACTTTTCTCCATGTAAACGGCCTCTAAACCTGCAATTGTTGCAGGGTACAACGGTGTTGCGCACAGTGTGGCAGAAAAGATTGCAAAAAGTGTTGCATCGTGTGCTATATATGGTCTTAACAAACGTTTCTCCATGTTGCATGTACTTGCAGCATCGTGTTTTCTCAAATGATGCACCCTCGCGAACACGAAAGGGAAAACGATAGGCGTGATTTTCCCTTCGATTATCATGAAAATTTTTGCAAAAATGGACCCAATTTTAAACGATATTGCAAGCTTTTTTAATTAAAACATGAAATGATCATAAAATATTGCACGCCATCAAAACTCGTACCCGTTGTTGGAAATGGGCTTGCTTTCTTGCTTGTATTTTTATCATTCAGCTATGTTATAGAAAGATTAAGGCATGTTCATCATCTATCCAGTGCTTGGTGTAACGTTGTTGGCTAAGTCTCGTGCGACTTGCTTAATTCTTTCGTGCGTAACAGTCTCCCCCGCGCACCCAAACTCGATGTATGTAACTAGGCTAGTAGACACAGTGCAACTTTTCATGCGAATTATATTTTTCTGCAACGTGCGCAAGATTGTTTCACAGTGTATACACCCCTGCAACATTGCTCGGAACAGTTTCTGGTTTAGGATTGAGTTTTACTGTTGCAACGTTTTTGGCCACATTGCAGACCTGGGTGAAAACACAAATATGTTGCGCGTAAAATTTGCATCGTGCGTACGTCCGCAACGTACTTTACGTTTACTCGGCGGCATGAATAGATAAATTGTTAAGCTGGAAAAGTATCTTTTGGTAGAAAGTCGAAACAAGGGGCTTTAAGCGATAATACGAAACCAAGAAAAGTATATAAAATCTCATGAAATGTGTAATAAATAGAGCAGATTTCGTATGAGTGTGAAACGGACAGCGCCGTGCCGTGACCGTGTCAGTACCGTGTTGTCTATAAAAATATTAGAAATTCCTGCCGTGACTGTGCGGTGCCGTTTTTACAGTCACACGAAATCTACTCTGTTCTATCGTAGTTATAGTGATCCAAAACAAATATGCATAAATTATAGCAGTGCAATTTATTAATGTTTACAAAAATAACTTTAAAAATATTTTTGAATGGTTAAAAATATCTTTTAAGTAATCTATAATGAAGATAATAAAAATAAATAACGAAAAAAGAAAATAAAGGAGGAAAAAAAGAAAGAAAAAAAGAACTTAGCGTCGACGGGATTCGAACCTATAACACTTAAATATGCACCCCCCGGAAACTGGTAATGAAATAATAAATATTGAGAAAAAAAAATTAAATTTTGGGACGATTCTCCCGAGACATTCATAGAAGCTGAGACATCGAATCGACTTACGTTTCGGATGAAGATTTCGGCCCCATCCACGCTATCCCGGTGCTACATATTACAGTTGATGTACTTAGCCCGAAGGCCAGGGAGGGAGACGATATCCGGACCCTAATCCATACCTTTAGATATCACCTTAGACCACTGCGCTACCTAGACACTTAATAAATATAATGTCTAATTGGGGTAGTCTATTCGGCGAAGTTTCATTATAATGCTAATGTCCCCTGGGAGATAACGGAACCAATCAAATTAAACCAAATGTATTTTATTTTCTGTCGGGATTCCTGTGTTTAAACATTCCATCATCGTCGAATAAACAAAACCAAACCAAACGTCATAAGGTCAATAATGCGTCTATTGTTCTCATCACCAGGCAACCAATCAAACACAATGAATAAATCACGCAAGTAATCAATTAGTAAATTCCACTGGGACTCCTTCGTATTAGTTGATATTTAATTCGAAGTTAACAAACTTCAGTGTGAATCAAAATTATTGGAAATTATCGCTTGAAATAGAGCAAAATGAACGCGTTAAAGAGGATAAAAGACTTCTTGCCCATATTCTACGCTGTGCTGACTCGTGTTATGTTCTTTGTTCATGGCTTTATTGCTGTGTGGTTGCTTGTGCACTGTAAGAACGAACAACAGTATTGGTGGTTGATAATCGGAATACTCTTGCTTCTTGTTGAAATGTGCTATACTTTAGTAGCAAGAAAAGGACATGAATATAAATAGTGAGTATAACTTCCTTATATTGATAATATCAGTTCATCGAACTCTCTTCATATTGATGAATACCTGAAGGTTATATTTTCTTGAGTACTGTCAACAGTTTGTCTATCTTATTTGTAGCTTGAATTCACATTCTTTTACTTCTTTGATGAGCTTTGGTATTTACAACTTCAAAAGATCTCAAAATGATTGTGTAATATTCAATGAGAGACATCACTTTTATGGTTTCTCTATTGTCATGGTTTATTAAAGCATCCGTAACGATTCTTAATTGATTTTCTCTCAGACCATATTGTGTCCACGAAATCAATAGGTTTGACAGCTGAAAGCATACGAATTTCAATGCAGAAAAAAACAGCTAGAATAAAGTTGAATTTCCGAAAGAAGACTAACGGGTTCAGAAAGTATGACAATTGTTTTGGAACCGGATTTGGATTCTTATGATTATAATCCTTTAATTTTTGATGTGGTAATAAAATTTTCATTTAAGTATCGTCAGTAGTAATTATATATTTCTTAATTACTGGCAGAGTTTTATAATTACTGCTTTATATGAGTTTTAAGAGAAATATAGAATTATTCCCAATCAAAATTACTTACCCTTCTGCTAGCTATATGCTGAATAAATCCTCTGTATAGTGACTTTCAGGGCTCCTCTCTCTACGTGACAATTTGAAGTGTGTAAAACTGTTATCCAGGCTGATCTAGAGAAATATTAGATCGACATATAGAGAAATACATATGAAAATTATTACAGTGAAACCCCAACGATACAACGAACTTCGATTCAATTTGGCTAAGACCTCACTAAAATGAACCTGCGTCAATTCCGTCCTTCAACCATTCATCATACATTTAACCGTGAAACATATAAAACTGTACGGATTTAAATCCCGTTCTACCGAATATATCTCTACGTATACAATCCAATCCCTTAGCACTTCGTTATATATTGGTTCCGCTGACTATGGTTGTAGTTTTTGATACCAAGGGTTACCTTTTAATAAAGGTTCCTTTGATTTTGAGAGTCACCGATGATGTCGAAGATTCGACGATGATGATGATGATGATGATTTGATGAGAAGGATGATTTGATGGTGATTGTGATTATGATGACGATGATTTGATGATGATGAAGAGGGTTCGAGGAGGAGGAGGAAGATGATTTGATGATGATGATTGCGATGATGATGATGATGATGATGATGATGATGATTGCGATGATCGAGGTGATGGCATGCAGTAGTGGAGACGATGAGGGTACCACCGCTAGTGCAGTCTTTAAAACAATAACCTGCATAGCGTAAAGGAGTGGAAGTAGAGGGAGGAGGGGAAGGGAAAAAGGATGGAAAATAGCGCGCTATTTATCGCCTACCACCACTTAGGGAGGGAGGGAGGGGGCTGGTGCAAATAAAAAAGGTAACTGCTCAATTTCTGATGGCCCTTCTTCCTTTCTACATACAAAAACATTCTTACAGTGTGAGCGTAAAAATCTGTGCCCCCTCTATTTGCACCAGCCCCCCCCCCCCCCCCCTGTAAATAATGTCCGGTCCCTTACGCCATCGTATTCTATCTTTAAATACGTTCACTCGCTAGTTTGCTTAAGTACTAAGGTATCTAAACTTTCACCAACTTCTTTGTTCTAGTTTCTGGCCGAGTTGTTTCTTTTACATGCTAACCATAGTTCCCATTATATGGATATTGGAAACAGAATTGTACCGTGCTAGAGTGGCTGCCAAAAAAGGTACCTCACCACCAACTCAATCATCCCTTCCACAGGTAAGGACGTACACTATAATGGACTACAATCATTGCCAATTTTGATGTTTCCTTAGACTAGATGCCCCTATAAATCTCTCTCTCCCTCCTCCCTTCCCCTCTCACGGCAGTATTACTGTAAACAGCCGAAATCCTAAGGTCAGCCAGCTGGTTATCAGTTGCAGTCAATACTCTTTTCGGTTAAATTTGGACGACAAAATAATACAAATGTTTCGCATAAGAAACGGTTTAAATTTTCAGGAGAAAAACTATTGTTTTTTCCTCTCAGTAAATTAAACATAGAAGGTAATTACGCTACGGTCACACTAATCCTCTAAATGTGCAAACGCATCTTTTTGTTACGGTTAGGCCTCCGTCCACACTAGGCGTTTTTCTTATGACTGAGGTACGAATCGTTTTCAAGTTTATTCGGACTAGTGTGGACTTAGCCATAGGGCAAGTGGTCTGTAACAATGATTATGGGATCGTGGGATCGAATAAGAATTTTATCGTGCCAATTAACATACTCAGTATTAATAATCGAAAGGACCAACGACAGCCTGTGCATGTACCGGCCCTCCAAGAGAGGGGGAGGGGGGGGGTACATCTCTTTGTTCGTTATGTCGCCATCTCTCTCTCTCTCTCTCTCTCTCTCTCTCTCTCTCTCTCTCTCTCTCTCGTCTGTTTTACTGTCTTCGCCTTTCGTCCTTTGTCTCCTAGACCAATCATTGAATTCAATAGACCTTTTCAGCTTCGTATGCAAATTGCCCATTTCATACCACGTGACATTCCCTTGAGAATTGTTCTATTATGATGAATATGACAAAATATTAACACATGAAAGAATTAAATCCCAAGAGTAACATCACATGGTCTGAAATGGGAAAACAAACAACCAAGCTGAAAAGGTCTATTGAATGTGATCTTTCCTTGCAGAGTGAAGTCAAGTCGATATATCGCGACGCAACAATCATGTCCGCGTCCACTTTTAGGAATGTCAAATTTTATTCATATAATTTGAAAATGTAAATCGTTTGAAATTCTTCTCCATTTCAGTGTTGGAATATTGGCATCGAACCAATCACCAAGAAAATCTGCGAACTTGGTCTTATCATTGGTATCATAGTAGGGCGTTGGCTTCTACCACGTGGTGAAATAACACGTGATCAGCTGTCAGCATTGTTGCTAGGATACGTGGGAACTGCCGCTGACATTCTGGAATTGTTTGAAGTCTTTGAAGAAGAAGCTGTAAGTTGCTTTATAATTCAATCAATATAAACCTCAGTACTGACGACGACAGATTATGAATCTGAGTGTAGTATCAGCGGTCTTTCGTCTGAACATAAGCTGGGTTAGGCTTTTACCCGCTCCTGCAACCTCGTTCCCAGGCCCTTTCCCGACAAAAAAGGGCCTGGGAACGAGGTTGCCGCTCCTGGGATATTTTGCAGATGAAGAGTAAGAGAGCAAACACGGAAATATTAAGCTCGGGAGCATGTGGCACAAGTAGTTCGCACGACGGCATGAGACGATGGGCTTCTAACGAGGGAACAAATGAAAAATGAGCGTGCACGAGGAAATGGGACGAAAAATAAGTTCATTTGATTGGTTTATTTGATTAGTGTCTCGTGAACATGTTACAGGTATCAGTGCAAACGAGGGAGAATGTCTCGAGACCAAAATCCTGGATCCGCTACTGTGTCTAGTCTTTTCACCTTCAAACGATTCTGTTTAATTAATCCATATAAATATTTCTAGGTTGTGGGTGAGTGGGAGATTACTAAAGCAGTACTTGGGGTATATTCATGGAGCCTGTTGCAGTTTACACTTGTTACCACGGCAACGACAGGCAAAAACAACCAAATTAGAATCAACTCGAATAAGGTATGTATACAAGTTAACTCGTGGATAGGCAAAGCAACGCCCAATCAAAATATACTCAAATATGTATGCATGTTAACTCGTGGATATAGGTAAAGCAACGCTTATAATCGGACCACAATGAGTCGGTCTTATATTTTAGCCAAGAATTGCGATTCACAGAATCGAACGCAACATATCAAAAACCACTGACACACTTTTTGCTGGAAATTTGTCTTGAAATGAGACTGCGCGAAAAAAATCGAATAAAATGATAAAATGTTAATGATATCTCTTTAAGTTAAGCCCTATGTTTTGCTTGATTGTTTGGTTCTGACGAAACGAGATAGCTTTTCCGAGACGACACGGCAAACCTGAGACCCCATTTGAAATAGAAAATTAATTCTCATCTTAGGTCGATACTACTCCATCAGTGGAAGAAGTCTTCAATAGGAAAATCAGCTCTCACAAAAACCCAAAACTCAACGCCAGCGATGATGAAATCAAAGAAAAATACATCCAACGGCTGCGCATGAAAAGACGACAAACCGACAAAGATTTGACTCGTGGTAAAGGCTACAAAGGAGTCAGAGAACGTAAAATAAACCCCATCACAACTGGACGAGGCGACCTCAAGGAAATCTCACGAAGAGAGATGTTGCTTCACGGCGACATTTTTGGTATCCTCGCTGGCATCTTCATGCAAGACGGTCCATTCCTTGTCCTTAGGCTTGTTTTAATCATCAAATTCGGTGTCTATAGTGAGATGCATATTTTCTTTACTTGTAAGAATGCGATAGCTTTATCATTGTTGATGTATAGATTGTGTATTTTGACGTGCAGCGGAGAGGACGAGGTTATAAACGAACATCAAGAAAACGAGTGGCGACTTCAGAATGTTCAACAAGCTGTTTATAGTGATCAGTTCAAAGCTTCTGGAGCAATTCAACTTGCTGGTTAAACGCTGACTTCAAAGGAAAGACTATAGATTGGTCGTATATACACTATAGGACGAGCAGATCATCCAGACAAACAAGTTGCCTCAAATGAAGAATTTGAGATGCCAAAGTCGTCTGATTTTGTACGTCTATTGATTGTTTCATAAGACGATTTTTGCTTCTCAAAATATTCTTTTGAGGAGACTTATCCGTCAGGACGATCTGTGCGTTTTCTAGTAGTGTGAATATAGCCTTTGAAACTTTTCCTTGTAACGATTAATTCTTTGTAAATATGTATTATAGAAGCTATTCTTTATGACGTTCTTTGTAAATATGTATATAGAAAATCCCACTAGAGAGATGGTTGGTCACGTCGATCGGAAAAGATGAACAAGAAAGTAGCAGGAATGCGCGCGAGTCTTTAAAATTCTTCTCGCGCAGCTAAGTAGCGAATTAAGATCTTGCTAGGCCGTTTTGTTAACAGACATCTATACCATTCCTTAGATTGCCGGAGGGTCCTTTTGAGACATTCAACTAGACCGCCATATTTGCTGATGGCGGCCATGTTGAGTCATTTCAACATGGCCGCCATATTTTATCTAGTCAGGGATTTTACTAGTCTCCTTCGCAGCCGTTTAAATTTTGGTCTCGTCACGCCACGCGTTTTAATTTATTAGGACACTGAGCTTGATTCTATTTATGATATCAATTAAATTGATTCAGACATATACCGTACCAGCTGTTGCTTTCGCTGTGAAATGAAGACATACACCGAAACAGTGAATATCTATATTTTATTTCAGTTACCATATTCAAAAAACGACGACCACTATACATTTACTTATTTTATAAATTTATTTTTATTTTTCTTTGTTAAAATTCCTGCATTTCTTAGCAAATATTTCACAAACTCTTTCTAAATAAGTTTTATCCTGTATGAGCTAACTGCATAGAAGTTTTATTTATTCATTTATTTTCCCCCTATTCATTTATTTTTTTCTCTATACTAACATTACTTCTCTTGTACGTTAGCCTGTAGTGCTAGTGGTCTGCGGTCCCCCTTCTGGTCGTTTCTTCTCCTTGGCGCTTCACGTGTCGTAGGGCTTAGGGTCAGGGTCAGGCTCAGTATTAATAGATATTATCTACGACACTTGAAGTACCTACCTTTCTTGTCAAGAGTAACCGCAGACCAGCAATATCGCAGGCTACTTACGCGTCGAAATTTCTCATCTCATTTTTATCTCAATTTTTACATTCTACAATAATTTGTCTTCGTTTTTCTCTAAATTTTACTAAAAATATCTGCATGCATCTTTTCTTTTCATTTATTCCTCGTAAAACACAGCAGTAATTGCACTACAAGTACCGATAATTTGTCCTTGTGTCTGCCTTATATCTTCGATGTGTCTTGAACTGTATCTCTTTCTGTCTTGCACAATGCTTGACACATCTTTCTGTAACTGTTTGATCAGCTTGTTGACTTCACTAAAGCAGGGAACATTGGCTTCATGTAACAGAGACACGAGTTTGGTAAACTCGCTCTTTTTGTTGTCCAACATTTGGCGCTGTTTCTCTGTAAACGTAGTAATTCAAAGATTAAGTCAGGTTTATACGCTACAACTTTTCCACCAAGGTTTTTTCACAATGCTGCTCGCAAACGCGAAGTTGCACCTCGGCCTGCAACGTGCGCACGTTTTATCAAAAAAGTTGTGTCGTTTGTCCGGCCCTGTAGAGATCAGTAAATGATATAAACTCTCTACTATGGACACATATTAGAGATTCCTCTTGTTAACACGTGTATATCGGGCCCTCCGCCCAACTCGATAACCTCCCAAAAAAGTCTTCCGGTGTTTCTCAAAGTGCGCACTAATCTTAGTCGAACTCTAATATTTCTGCGTGAATCGGAAGTTTACTGATTCTCAGGATGTCCCAAACATTACCAACCCAAGCCATTAATTACCGTGCACGTCGATAAATGGGGCCAGGTTCATGGTTTACAAGGCAATGAGCCCGCATTTCATATTTCCTGCGCCATTTTCAAAGACATGCGCTTTTCGAAAAATATTAATGTATTTTTCGATTCCTAGCTGTAAAATTCTTTTTCGTCATTGACACTTCTTTTCAACTTCTAGATTTTATTTTCATTTTTCTTTTCAATTTACGTGAGACAATGCTATACTTACTAAGCACTTCTTTAACAGAGCGAATATACGGGACACCAAGTTTTGTCCTCTCCACGTGACTTAATTCCAGCGACCACATTTCCATGACAACAATGATTTTCTCAAGACCTTTCTTCTGTGTTGCCATTGACAACAACATTCCTTCAAGGTTCTCGATTCTCTTTCTCAAGGCGGTTTGGCTGCTGTTGATTTTACGAACAGACAAGCGCATGCGCATTAGGTCCTCGTCGCTTGACGCATCACTTTCACTGAGACGGCTGTTAGGGAAGGTTACGTCACGTCTTGGAGCTGAAACATTTAACGGTTAATATAAAAAGAAAATTGTCATTTATTTAATCAAATAATTTCAATTTGATTGATAAATATCAGGTTTCAGTTTTTAGAGCAAGACTAAAATATTTGTATAACTGCAATCTCGTTAATTTCCACTGAGTCTTCTGACAAAAGGGACGATATAGACTTTACATAGATCATATGTAATAAGGCGAGTTGATCCGGCTTCGTATAAACGGGACGTAAAGCAACAACCAACAAAGTAAACCAGCATGACCAGCATATTATTGATGGTATTTCTGGTGACTCATTTCACGTCATGTAGCGGAGTTGTAAAATACAGCCAGGATAGATCTCAACCGTGTTTTAACGAACATCCACATTATTTTTTTGGCTAATTAATTTTTGGGTTCTTCTTGCCTCTTCAACAAACCAACTGGTCTTTTATGGCCAGGGACACAAACATTTATTCCAAAAAATATTTAAAGTTGCTTTCAAACTGGGTCGCTTTAGTGTTGCTACGCCTTTGATCATACTAAAATTGCGCTGCAAAAATGAAAACGTAAACAGATTTACGTCACACGCATGAGCTTACGTACGTAAATATTACGCACTTTTACGCGCGCGCTTCGTCAGTCAAAATCCACCCTAGTATAAGTCAATAGCATGAATGAAACACAAATACGTGTGTAAACACTTACGTTTTCGTCGACGTTACACAAGTCAAATGTCAGGCATACGTATACATTGTAAACAAAGCACAATTCATTCTGTATGTACGTACGTATATATAGATGTCGGTGTCAGGCTGTTGGACAAAGTCTATGCAGTTTTATGGATAATACTATGGCTGTGAAATCTTGTGGTCGTTGCTGTTCATGTACCTGATTCAGACACGTAATTTCTCTTTCATTCTTCCCTCTTCTTTTATCGCACACATGCAATTTTATTGCTTTACTTTGGCAAAGAACAAGCGTGCCAGCTACTTGCTCATGCATTTTTTCTCAAGGATCATATTTTCACTCTCCCTCCATTTAGTACTTTTTTTTTCTCGCAACTATTTTGCTTTACAACATTCTTGGTTGATCGCGTTAAAGTTGTACCTTAAGTTTCTCACACCCATTTTTGATGTCCTTCTCGCTCGCTCACACACTAGCTAACTGCTCTTTAAACCTAAATACCTTTCAAAATTGGATTTCTCTGGCATGTGGAATTGCTCAGAGTATTTTGCGCCGTTTGCTTCAGGATTCCATTTCGTGTGGGCGTGTCAACATGTGGCGAACCCCTGCCCTCTAGAACCGACGTCTCCTTTCTCCACTGCGACAACCTGGCCTCCACTGCCAGAGAACTCCTCACAAACCGCTGCGGATAGCTCAAATAACTCACAGTCAGGTTTTTCTTCCTTGGTCTCTTCTCCGGTGAGCTGTCATAGGACAATTCCGAGTCTAAATCAATATCGTTTCGTGGTCTTCTTGCAGACTTACTTCTCTTGACCAAACGCTTAGGTTTTGAGCTTACAGGGCTGAGAACATTAAGGGTTGTCGTGCCAACGAAGCTTGAAGTTCGAAGTTCAGGAATCTTCAGATTTAGAGCAGCAGGTCTCACTTCGGGTTCGAATTCGTTGTCTTGTTCTGTTCCGCCCTCTTCGTCAGTGGTTTCTTTGCTTGTTAACGTGGGAGACTCGCCTTTCTCCTCTATTCCACTGTCCTTGCCTTCGCCATCTGAAGGAGTATCTGGCTTGTTAGGGCTCATTTCGGTCTCAGAATCTGCGATAGATTCTGTGGAGCTGTCAGCCTCGTCAACACTGGAAATGATCACAAATTGTTAAATAATTGTTCGACCATTGAAACCAGTTAATATTAATGTTACCTTTTCAAACCAATTAACATCAAATTGATATAAAAACATTTTAGAAGATTCATTATGTTATAGCAACCACATTCCATGCATATTTGCTATGTGTACATATAATATAAAATAATAAGGTATTTATATACGCAACTCACATTTCCTTTTCTTCGTCTTCCTTCTCTTTTTCATCGATTTCTTCTGAAATGCCGTCTTTATCTTCTGTTATTTCATAGTTTTTGTCTTCTGTTTTGCCTTCTGTAATCTCGCTTGGTGATTGGTTCTCATTTGAGGTGATTTCCTCTGCGTTAACAACTTCTTCGATAACAAGTTTGTTGTCAACATCTTTCTGCTCGTACTTAGTAATAAAAAATAAACTAAATTTTAGCAAACGAATATTTATTCACTGTTAGTATAGAAAGTTCCCACACACAACTAATTAGGTCCTGTTTTGAGAGGGATTTTAAGGAAAATGCATACAAGAAGCCATTGGAGTTTTCGCGCGCTTTTCCTTCTTTCTGTGCAAATATGTACGCGCGCGCGCTAATTTGCATTCCACTTTAGAAAAAAAAAATGGAACTGATTAATTTTACCATAACCTCTAAATTATACAATTCATATTGGATTATTTGAAATATTTCAGTGTTAAATTTTAATTGAAATAATCTTTTTATACCTTTTTCGGCAATTCTAGATCTTCTTCTTTGAGTTTGATGCTTTCAATCTGGCAGTTGTTGTCAACGTTGCTTTTGTTACTGTTTTTCTCATTGTTTTCTGAAATATTCTTCGTCTCTTCTTCCTTCTTTTCCACTTTTGGAGCCGGTCTTAGAGCTAGTAATCGTCGTAACATGATTTTGCGAACAATGCTTTCTAAGTCAAAAACGCTTCCTGAAATAAAGAACAGCAACGAAAGTGTTCAATATCAGGAGCACACATAGCGAATTTTGCGTGACTTATTTGAACTGAAAATAGAGCGCTATATATGATTTCTAACTCTTTCCGCAAAGGCCCGAACACATGCGCTCAAATGGCTACCTGTAGACTCATTCTATGTTTTTAGAGATTAGTGTTAATGACAAAACCAAGCCTGAAATGCAAAGCTGCAATGGGGAGTTTGCAGGTGTTGCGTGAAGTTTTAAATTTTAATCCGAACAAAAATGAAAATGTAATAATTGAAAAAAGTACATTAAAGTTAGCTAGAATTGAATTAAATTTTGAAGAATTTTTGATGAATTTTTGATGAAGTTTTTTTTTGTCAGAAGAGACATTTGATGTAGGTCAAGCGGTTGCCCACGGTAGCCAACATCTGCAACATGCATTTCTTTAAAAAAAAAGTAAACTCCGGCCGCCCATAACTAAATTGGCGCTATCCATCGAAACTACTTCGGAATATCAATTTTTTGCTATTTTTGGTGTGCTCTTTCCAAATAGTTTGTTTTGTTTTTGTTGGATTAAAATTTAAAATGTCGCGCGTAACCTTTGCAGAAGTAATTGACATAGACTATGGACTCTATTGTACCCTGCGAGTAGACGCTATTTTTCCGACGGCTCACGTAAGAGAAAAACAGCGTCTGCTATTTTTTGCAGCGTCAAAACAAACAAATAAACCAGCGTCTGCTTTTTTTTCTTTCTTTCTTTCTTTCTTTTTTTTTTATTTCTTTCTTTTTTTCTTTTTTTTTTTTTTCAGTTGTATTCTTGCGCATGCCTGCACACAACTTTCAACAGCTGCGCACAGTGTTATACAAAATCCGGATGTTTACGTTGTCATTTCTATTTTTATGTTCACTTATTTAGAACTTCAATTTTTAGTCATTTTATAAATTGCATGAGAGGACATGGAAATACATTCCGAAGCTAAACTTAAATCTAAGGATCTTTAAGAAAAAAAGAGATACTCGACAGACGTGCACGAAGCGCGAAACATGAAACGACAACGCCGAATGTCTGGTTAGTATCAGACCAATGTTGCTTGTCTTTTCGAATTGAACTTGGGCTCATGACGTAATGGCTATTTTCTTTATTTTGCTTCAGAAAAACGAGACAATACAAGAAAAATATTACAAGTGTAAAAACTCAGACCATCTTTCAGTTATTCTTCTTTAATAAGTCCTGATTAACTTCAATTCCAAATGACTTGGGCTTTCTTCCTCAGAATGCATTAAAACTGAGTTTTATCTTTAAAGGAAGGAAGGAACGAAGAAAAAAGAAAGGAAGGAAGAAATCAAGCAGGAAAGAAAGAGGAGAGAGAGAGAGAGAGAGAGAGAGAGAGAGAGAGAGAGAGAGAGAGAGAGAGAGAGAGAGAGAGAGAGAGAGAAAGAAAGAGAAAGAAGAAAGAATTAAAGGATTAAAAAATGCTGCTGTTCCTGTCAGTTTGCGACAAAATACAATTATCCGTTTTTCTTTCTTTCTTTCTTTCTTTCTTTCTTTCTTTCTTTCTTTCTTTCTTTCTTTCTTTCTTTCTTTCTTTCTTTCTTTCTTTCTTTCTTTCTTCCTTCCTTCCTTCCTTTCTTCCTTTCTTCCTTTCTTCCTTCCTTCCTTCCACCTTTCTTTCTTTCTTCCTTCCTTCCTTTCTTTAAAGATAAAACTCAGTTTTTCTTTGAATATTAACTTCAGTAAGTTATATCAGACAACCTGTTCATAAACACCTGTTGAACATTCACGTGTGTACTAATTATACTCAGCAGGGCGTAACAACAACAAAAGTCCTGTCAGAACTCACTCCACCTTGTCTAATGTGCGAGGAGGATTATTTCCTTATTTTAAGACAAATTTTTACCATTTAAATCAATAATAAAGAAGCTAAACTTGCTAAAAATCTCGGGGAAAAATTGCAGAATTATCGATGGAAATGGTTGAACTTTTAAACTGGAAAAGGAGATTCGCGAGCTCGCTGTAGCTTTCTAACGGAAATAAATGCTTCAGTAGACGTACAATTATCTATTTGTTTTTATGACCATCAGATGTAGATCTAGAAGTGCAAGTCTCAAAATTAAAGTTTTGGCGTACAAAGTGAAAATCAACAGCCGGAAAGTCACCTTTTGAAGTCCGAGTTCATCTAAATGCATTTCTTGGGTGAAATATAGAAATACTGTAAATGGTTCTCTGCAGAACAGGTTGTTTGTTCTCGGGATGAAACGATATTTTGCGAGAATTTAATAGTACAGATTGTGCAGAAGGCACTGTTAGCTAAAGGCGTTACTCCCCAGCAAAATTTTAAACTGCGAAATCACTAGTGTCAGTCAAAAATTAGTCACTAAGCTAAATACAAAAGTTAGTGTTGTGTTCGTTAGTTTATTTACTCTGTAAGTTCTTGTTAAAAGCAAATCGTATCTTACCTCGCGGCTGTAGATGTGTTCGCCGTGACTCACTAGCGTTCATCTGAGATAAGACCACTGACTTTTACAATTTATGGATAAGTCGTTTAAAAATTCATTAAACTATGGGCGCAAAACAATAGTTGAGGTCCGGGCTCCAATAATACCCTCAGCTTAGCGCGGTAATATAATGAGTATTTTATATACCTTAATAAACCTGAAATTTGACAAAATTTTGTAGAGTTGAACTCTAGGTCAAATAAAAGGGTGTATTGCAAAGGTTTTGACACAAAAATTGAGTTAGTTTTTCTCAAAGTATAATTTGAATGATGATGTTTATTAAGTCAATCATGATGTAAACATCGTATTGACTGGCAAATAAGAACCCAGATACGATCGACCACACCTCGGATTTCTTAAGCTTCAAAATTAGATCATCTAATGCTTGTGGCACCTTATTGAGAGCTTTAGAAAGCATAAGGATTAAAGAAATACATTAGGGAATTTTTTTTAGTTAAATAGATTCAGCGCGACGCGTTCGAGAATCGAATTTTACGGTTTTGTCAATTCCGTGACAGTCGTAGGGCGCGACCCTAGTGACATGATCACTCGTATTTTTACAATCTTTGAGAATTCCAGCCGTGTTTTTTGAAAAACAAACTTAAAAATCTCACGGAAGAGAAGGATTTTTGGGGGGCTAAAACACATAAACTGTTACAAATAAGTTGGACAAAAATCTTGTTGATTGGTTCCGGTATTTATTTCAAAGATTTTGTGCACGAGCTTTTAAAGGTAGTACGCTGACCATTGTACTAGCCAGGAAGTGTATTCTAACGGTGTCACAGTGCGTTAACTACCGGTTTACAAGCTTGTTGTACAAAATGCCACAGTGGACGTATACCACAGAGATTCTAAACAACTTGGGCGCACGTATTCAGCGGAAAAGTAATTCAATCTTTTCACCTGGCGCGCATACCTTTTCGCATTGTTCCTCAGAGAATTTGAACATTTTGTAAATTTTCTATCTATCGAAAATAATCATTTACAAGAGAATGACAAAGTTTTTACCATGCCCAGAAAGTTTTTTTCCTTGTAATACGTCTTACTATCTTGACTGTGTATTATCTTTAGTACGTACATGCACGTGGTTTTGCTGCAGCTTGTGCAGTATGATCTGAGTGGTATATGAACTGAAAGAAGAAGAAAGAAATTAAAGAGAAGATTAAAGAAAAAGGAAATTAGAATAACAAAGAGTAACAAAAGAAATCCCAACATCTGGTAAAGTCATTTTCAAAACTTTATCAGTATGATATCTTTTATTATCAATAGATTTTTCACTCGCAACTATAAACAATAATTGTTGCGTCGATCATGCACCCGGCCATTTGTAGAACTTTTTTCTTTAACTGATTTACTCAACAAATGTGGCAAAAATGGTTGTACTGTGAATAGTTATCAAATTGCATTTAGTTTTTTTCCTGTGTGTTTTGTTTTTGTTTTTGTTCACCTAACCTATTTTTGTACATTTTTTCTCACCATTGCAAAAATTCATCACTCTAAGGAACGGAACTGTCACACAGTGCAGTTTTATTTATTCTGCAACTTGTCTCCAAATGACATTACAAAACAAGTTGCATGAACCATTACAGCGTTGCTATACGATGCAACCCCGAAAAGCTTTAGTCCAATCGTTTCCTTGCATGCACTGATTTTGCTCGATACAGGATATATGTTATGCACTGCAATGGTCCAGTCGAGTTCCGAACGCTGCGAATACCATTTGAGCTTCGATTCATGGTTGTTTCAATCCAGGTCGACCGTTTCGATCCACATCTGGCACACACAATCCACCTTATATACACACTCGTTCTACACCTACAAACAACTTGCAATCGAATTGCTAGCAAAAAGCGCCTGCAACGTCAGCGAAAAGTACAATCGAGTTTTACTTTTTTGCACCGAATAATCAACTTGTCTCGTAATCATCGATTTTGTAACACACGCCCACTATGAATGGCACCGGCAACTTGATACGTTCTCAATGCCGGCATTGCGAACTAGACCAGTTAAATTTCCGAAAGAATAGAGTGCACGTTAATAACTGCACGTAATTCAACATCAACATCGGAAAACATGAATAATGAGTGGGGTGTTTAGGATCTTGTCATATTGTTCGTCTTACAGAATACAATTTCCTCATATTACTCGGGATGCAGTTGACGTTAGGGTTGTGAGAAACAATCACGCATCAAGTACGCGGGAAATTTCGATGCAATCACGCTTCGCGCGGTCACTCTTTGTTTAAAATGGTACCTCACGCATCACGTTTGGGTTCGATCACGCATCACGCAGCTAAAGGAGAAGTCACGCGTCACGCAAAATCTTGGCCTGATCTCTACATCAGATAATGTGCGTCAGCATAAATAAAAACAAATAAATATATGTATTAAGAAAAACATTTATTAAAATTTCTACATATATGTTCTGCCAATAATAAGAATTGTTTCCATATAAAGAAGTCAGGCTTTTGAGACCGCTCACGTCACTGACGTATGCTAGCGCTAGCTTTGATCTCTCACACTTGTTCACCGGAGAATCGGCATATCGAAAAACAATTAATTTCCTCACAGATTAATGTCTGATAATGACTAGAATTTCCACGATTGCACTTTTCACGGAATTTAACAAAAAATTCAATCACTGTAAAATAGTATCCGGCCATTTCACATTTTTCACTGCAAGAACATTTCCAATTTCCAATCGCAGACGAACGCAGAAAAACCTTTCCTATATGGTCACGACATAAATCGCCATGCAGCGTTTATATGCATGCATTCACTCTAAACAACTGTGATTCTATGGAAACCAAACTTTAGCATCTAAGCTCTCAAAAAGATTCATTGTAAACACTTCAGCCTTACCGACTAACACATGCTCTCTATAGATAGGTCCTAATTGATCCTTTGTGTTATCTATGAATAACATTGTTCAAATGCGTCGGTCTACTTGTGGTCGTACAGGTGTTGTTTTGAGGGTCAAATACACAGTGGCAATAATGTCACTTTAAGATCAAGGGTTAAGTTATCTCAAAATATAGAAATGTACTTGGACTTAAGTTTCACGAAGGAGAGCCAATTCAAGTCCTTCAATTCAGTATGTCCGCACTAAACAATAAACTTGAAAAAGCTTTTTTTAGTCAATAATTTTTTTTTCCAAACGGTA
Source organism: Telmatactis stephensoni (assembly GCA_029948255.1). NCBI lineage: Eukaryota > Metazoa > Cnidaria > Anthozoa > Actiniaria > Isophelliidae > Telmatactis > Telmatactis stephensoni. The sequence goes on along the minus strand of JALIZF010001062.1, from coordinate 76,042 downwards.
TCATTTTGTTAATTAGATTAAGTATTATCTAACAGATGCTGCTTTCTGTTCTTTTCGCAACATCTATAATCGAATTTATATACAGATCTAGCGTACAATGAGCTTTTATCATGCAATTGCAAAAATCAAAGTACAGAAATATAATTACCATAGCTGGAAAGAGCACGTCAAAATTAGTAAAATTGTGAAGTTTGAATGAAGTAACTTTCATGCAGACTCACGAAGATATGAATTTTCCGAAATCGAATTTTTGTATGAAAACATTCGCTGGTAGGCAAATGAGATGCCTACCAGCAAAGCTTTTCTTACAAATTTACATTTTTCAAAAATTCATATTATCGCGAGTTTTGGATTTAATTCCCTCAAACTTCACCGTCTTGCTAATTTTAACATGCTCTTTCCAGATATTGTAATTCTTTTTCTGTTTTACGAATTTAAAATACCTGATAAAAGCTCATTTAGATTAATTTCAAGGTACAAAGAGTTTACAGGTGGCCGACTTTTTTTTTTTTGCAGTGGTTTCTACATTAATTCCTATTTCAACGAGTTAAGATGAGGGAAGGCTAATGTAACAGAGTAGAAGTGGTGATAAGATTTTAACAGAAAAATAAAATAATAGAAAAGAACAAAAGCTAGTGTTTTTGTGATATAAGTATGGTAGAGCGAGTACCAACAGTATATCCGTGAAATATTTGTAATACTAAATTGTGCAATTTTCAGTATGCAAGTTTTATTGTTTTCTATTGTTTAACTCTTTTGTACTATTTAGTAAAATTTGTATTTCACGGATAGAATGATTTTCATTTGACCGTGAAACAAAAATGACTATTTAGTTTGTAGTAGTTGATAAGAAACAAAAGAAAACAATAGATTTAGTGTCTACTACCAACTATTAGTTTGTCTATTCCTTCGCATGGTCAAATGAAAATCACTCTACCTTGTTTGCAAGTCTAATAACAGTAACTGTCTTCATACAATATCAATTCACGAGGTCACTTCACAATTTGCCGGTACTTTGCCTTCTTTGCAACCTCAGTGACAACCAGTTCAGTTATTCATTGCCCGTCTCGCGCTAAGTTAGAAATCACTATATATCAACAGACGCGAAGCAACATATTCTGGCATGTGATTTTTTTTACTGGCTTTTTACTTGTCCTGTTAATCCACGCACATGTTAAAATAATTTGTGGATATATAAAAAAATCCTACAATTGTACAAGACCACGCCGAGTTTGACAATGTAGAACCAGCAGAAGGGCTTAGGGATGGTCTGTTAGTCATAACTACAACCAGGATGTACTGAAGAGTACAAAAAAATATCAGAATTCTGCCCTGGTTTTGTTTTGTATTAATTACGATGATGCACTTGCATGAACTGTTTTCTTCTGCGTGAAAATGAAACGTTATCTGAGCATGCGCAGTCTTGGCTAGATTTTGGCGGGAAAATGTGCAAAACGTGTGCGCGCGCGTCGAGGGTTGTACGCGCGCGCCGCGTTTTCAATTTGTTTCTGGTTCTGGTTCTACGGTCGCCAATTTAAACAACAGTGACTGATATAGATCGATCGAACAATAAACGTCGAATTATATTAATGCATCACATAAACCGCTTAAAACTTTCTAGGAAAGATTAAATAATAAATTTACTTTTCTTCCTTAAGGCTATTTTTATTATATGGTGTAATTAAGTATTAAATGTTTCAATATCTCTGGGCTCTTTTCGTTCTGGCATTTTGCCTTAATGGCATTTTAAAATAGGTAGTTTTAGATTTCACTTCTTAGGCCGGATCACAGCTCGACAATTTTTTTCGTTTTCGTTTTCTTTTTTTCTTTCTTTCTGTTTTTAACATCTCGTCAAGTAATATCGAAAACTCTCGTCTCCAACCATTCACACTGATGCCTTTCGTCTGAATTCGTTCACGCGCGTTGAGCATATAAACCCTTTCATTAAAAAAAAACTGAGAACGCGCTCTCCTGTAAAAGAATATCATAACTTTGATGCCTTCGGAAGTGTTTGAAACGGCTTTTTGTACTAACTTAAATACTGAGAACACTATTTACATGAGCATCTGAGTGATCCGATGGGCGTGAAACTCCATTTAACTGACCCAATATCAAAAACCTTTACGCAAAGAGAATTGATTCGAATTGCTTCTCTTACTTAGACTTAGTTATAGTGTGGCTGATGGGAACGATTTAGTGCGGAGTTCGCGGTGCAACAATATTTGTGCAAATTGATCGTCTTCCCATATTTCATTGCGAATAGAAGGAATAGATAAGGGAACACGACTCCCGAGTCTGCATCAGTTGCGCCGCAAATTACGAGAGAGGACGTCAGCTGCAGAATATATATATAGAAACATATCAGTGGCAAGAAATAATTAAAGGGAAAAGGAAGAAAGAAGGAAAGAAAGAAAGAAAGAAAGAAGGAAAGAAAGAAAGAAAGAACGAAGGAAAGAGAGAGAGAGAAAGAAAGAAAGGAAGACAAACAGAAAGAAAGAAAGACAGAAAGAGAAAGAGGAAAATGAAAGAAAAAATGAAAATTTGTCAGTGCAGTGTAAATAGACAAAAGAGATTTGTTTTAATCAAGACGCGTCTACTTTCTCTATCTATACTTTCTCTAATGAACTATACTTGACACGTGTAGGCAGCAAGGTCGTCAGTGCATGGATGTATACGCGAATGTAGACATGCACTGGATAGAACAGCAAATATTAATTGTTTTAAAGAACAATAACCTCTACATCTTTATCGGCTATAAGTCCGATATGACAATAGTCTAAACTAATATTGGTTTTATTGCACGTATAGTTATTCATTGTAGTCATGCCGTGTCAGCAAGATTCAAGACTCAAGCAGAACGTACAGAGAAGCAGTACAATACAACAGATATAAAAGCACTTTCAAGACAGGAACAATAGTAATCATAATATATTGTTAGGGCCGGGTGGTATAATGAGGTGTTGTTGGCGGTATAATGAGGGGTCGACATGATCGCAACATGTGTAACAGGACAGAATAATGTCCCCAGCTTGTAGGTTCACTGATCTGAAGAGGAACCCCTTTATATCGACCACCTCCTTGAACCGACCAAGCTGACCGGTTTCCAAAAGTGAATTTTTAACATATTTCTAAAACACCGGTAACTACGAGTTTGAGCCTTATTGAAAATGGTCTCGTCTCCATGGCAACTGCTGGCTTGAGCCAACCATTGTAAACTAAATTTTACTTTTCATGTTTTATAAATCACCGAATTGTTATTCAAAACATTTTTCAAAATTGGCGGCTTTATTCGTCCACACCTAAAAAATGAAGACTAATTAAGCATTAAATATATTTATTTTTTTATAGAATATATTTTGATAGTAGTTTCCCCTTAATTAAAAGATTGTGATGTGGCAGTAATAATCTGCTTTAGTAACAAATGTTGGCTTTCGCTTCCACTTTCAAACCGAGTGTGTGATAAATCCTAAAATATAATAAAACGTTATACAGAGTGTTTCGCTTTCGTTTTCACTTTTTGTTCTGCGGGGACATTAATGTTGACCTTGAAAGCCTCTTGTCGATCTGTATACCCATGAATACCGCAATAATTTTGATATAAGGAACAGACAAAACCTTTCTGTTGTAAGCTTTGTCGACTTGAGTGGTTCTAAATTGAATAAAGATTAAAATAAAACCGAAAAAAAAGAAGAAAAGAAAAAACAAACTGTTCTAACAGTTTGTGCTATGTAAAATGTACGGACAAAACCGCAAAAAGGTCGACAAGAGCGTCATGATAGTGATATTGTTTCTTCGTCGTAAAATGAAAAGAATTTTAAAATAGACGCCTTTTAGCTAACATAATTGAGTTAAGAGGAATTTCTGTAAAACGTGGAATATCTAAGGTGTTAGATTTCATTGTAAATGCTGAAGTCTGGTAACAAACGACGCCAAAATACAGGGCTATAATCAGTATGCACGTTGGAGCCACGTGGCCAAGCGACCAACCAACGCCATTCGCACGAGTAGCAACCAAACCAAAACAACTTGTGGCCAGCGTACTAAGACTTTCGCTTGTATCCCCACGTGGTTTGCAATGTTGCTAGGAAACGTCCACCGCCGAGTGAGCATCAACGAGACGGCTGTGAAACAATACTTTCGCCACGTGCGAGGATATTCAATAAAGTTGTTTGGACATCAGTTTGTATGTTTACATGGCACCCGGGTAACGCGAATTTTTTTCACTTTTCTATACAAAATAAGTGTCAAAACGTGGCAAAAGGACTGATGGTTTTTGTCTGTTCATTGCTGGTGACAATCCAGTATTCCAGCAGTTTCCGGGGTAAAACAATAAACATTTAGAATTCTAGCTTCTCGCATGGATAAAACACGAAAGTACAAGTCTCAATATTTGGACTACAACAGAAAGTGAAAGACAATCTGAGTCTTTAACTTCAACAATAGCAACACAATGAACACTGTTTTGCCGACTAGTTTGTTTGGATCAATTGTATGAAAAATTCAAATAGGTTCAAGAAAATTTGACAGCCTCTGCATGAATATCAGACTAACAGGTACGAAAGCGAAACGAGTCGTCAAATTGACGTTAAGTCTACACTTAACCAGAAAAACTTGAAAACGCCTATTTTTCTACGTTTTCGCGCGAACGCTGGACCAAAGGAAAAAGCCGTAACAAACAAGATGCTTTTTAAAACTCATTAGTTTATAGCGTGCAAAGAAATACTGAAGTGATGATGAACAAAACATTTTGCCTCTCTTTTAGCGGGAGACAAAAACATCTATAATAAGCAACTTCTGGGAGCCAAACTCGTTTGTGTAAAAACTGACATTCACAGTTATTTTTCGGGTGCCGGAACAGCTAAGTTGTGAACTTAATTAACAGTACCTTACGAATTGGACGGGAAAACGTGAAAGTAAATATCATACCGCTAGATGATCAAAACTCAAAGCTGAAAATTATTGACTGCAAATGTTGTAATCGAGCTAGTGTTATGTTGAAAAAATATATACTGAAATAAGGCCACATCTTCCTGGACAAGTAACACTTGCTTGTGTTGAGATAAAAAGCTCAAATCGTTGTCGACATTTTTTTCTTTGTCAAGACAATAAATTTGTCCACTAGGAAAACTTGTTCGGTGTAGATGCTCAAATTAACAAGTCGTTAGATCCCAATAAACACTCAAAATCGTTTTATGGCAGTTATTTTTACAGATCCGGCCCCTATTAAATAAAAATCTTTCAGTTCGAGTGATAGATAGTAGTAATTTGAACTTTATTTCTTCAATTTTATAGTTAAATTGATAATCATACTCCCATGCAATTGAATCAATGTAATGTTATAATTACGATAAAACTTTGAGTAACGTTTAATTTTTACAACTGTAACAAATGCAAAGTTCATTAAATTTTCCTTTTCGTGGAAATTTTTAGCGTTTTATAATTATTTTCAACTAAACTATTTTATAACTTTTTATTCGTGCAATTTTGCATGCAAAAACTTTAGAATAATATATTTTTGTCACATGTTTTATGTTCACTTTTTGTCTTAGTAAAATTGCAACAGTCAAACATTCTTGTATTCCAGTTCTAAGACAGTTGTTACAATTCCACTCAAAGCTCCCAAGTGCTGCTTAATATCCTCCATTCTTGGTATGTAGTCGCTTTCATTCGACGAAATATCATTTACAGCTTTCCTAATTTCTTCTACACACTTTACGATAGCTTTATGCCCAGGAACCCCAGCGGTAACGAGGTCTTCCAGTGTTCGGTTGAACGCTCCGTGTTCGTTATTCAGTTGTATTTTCAACTTCCCGCAAAGTTCGCGGACAGGTCGAATAGAAGGGATACCATGACCGTAACGATCGATTTTTGCGAAGGCAGAGTTCAGTTTTTCCACTGCACTGGCTACGAATTCTAAATCTTCTTTCTGGCTAACTTCGTCGCTTCTGAACTCGTCAGAGCTCTCAGACGCACTTCGGCGACGACTAAGCAATCCATAGCTGGACAATCTTCCATTTCGGCCATTACTGCTTTCTTGAATTTCCATTGCGGCTTTGTTTAAATTTTCCATGCTTTTCCATGTTCTTCTTAATCTGGAGCCTGTAAAACGACTCATTTTGAACCTGATAAAATTTTTGCTCGTCTCGGCTACGAGATGAACAAATTTGTTCTGGCTGAAAGGGCGGTTCCTTGCTATTGAGTGATCTCATTTCAGGTGACTTCGATCGGTGGAGCAATCAGATTCAACCTCTGCTTTCAGCTAGCTCAGGGGATCCGTTTTTAAACTTAATAATATACATGCAAAAATTTCTCGATGCTGATTGGCTAAGAGCAGTGCTGTTTCGAGGAAATTTAGTGCAGAAAAAAGGAAATTTAGTGCCAAAAAAAGGAAATTTAGTGCAAATTTCTTTTGGCAGAAAACAGTCAAAATGCACTAAAACGTCAAATTCTTCTTTTTATTCATCAAAGAAACAATTTATAAAACACTTTTAGCGGGATTTGTTTCCAAAATTGTCGTAAATATGCAAGAAAAATGTCACAAAGTGCCCAAGTTTCGGGTGAAAAGTTTTGAATTTTTTCCTTGAGCGCGCGCTTGGTGACGACATCGTCAGGTCGCTTTCGAACAATGGGCGCGCGCTAACCTGATTTTTCAACTGAAAAGCTAGAGAAAACTTGAAAGTTTTGCTTGAATTTTTGCATGTATATTATTAAAAGGAAATAATATGGTTTACTCGTGCAATTTAGAATAAATTTGACTCGTGAGTTTTCAAAGAGCACAAATTGCACTCGCCCTACGGGCTCGTGCAATTTTGAACTCTTTGAAAACTCACTCGTGCAAATTTATTCTAAATTGCACTCGTAACCATATTATTTCCTATACAAATAATAGTTTTACTGTCTTTTTTAGCACATTTTTCAAATAGTAAAAAGCAGTAAATAAGATTTACCAAAAACATTCGAAGAAAATTGCAAAAAAGATTTTATGACACATGAAACTTAGAGGGGAGGGGTTGGGGGCTACGCTAAGAATTATGGTCACTTCGCACGTGATTTCAGTTTGAACATCCTAATGAATGAATCGGTTAATTTTTACCCAAAAATGCGTTCAGGAAATTTTGCTTTAGATTTCAATCCTCAAATCACCCTCGAAATATCTCAAAATATCTGCTACTTCACAGAGAAGGTACTAAGATGAAGTAAGGTTGACAATTTGAGCTTAAAATTTCAGCCTTGCTACGTTTTGTCGACGACAATTTAGCTGGTGGACTTTGATCAGCTTTCTTTGAATGAACGGTATTTTGACTCAAATTGTGGTTTGTTTTTGCAGAATGTAATTTCTATGAGCAACAGGTGGACATAACAGGAACAAATGACACGAACTAATGCCTTGACTTACAGGTACAATTTGCATCATTTCTATATTTAATAAGTAAGCTTATTGCAGCTCAAATCTATTTTTAGTCTTATAAGCTTGAGTCAAAATTTTCCAAGCTTTAAGATTTTGAATGCATGTCAGTCCTCGAATGAAATTTCGTTATTTGGCGATGTAATTGCAGGTGTAATTACATGGTCCGTTATTTCATGTAAGCCAGTATCTTGTTTGGGGTCATAGGTCATTTAAACAAATATTCCTCCCCTCCTCTCACTTACCTATCAATAGAGGTTGCTGCAGTGGCATGTATAATAGAGTTCTTTGTGAAATGGAGATCTACAGAATTGGAACTTCGTTCATGAAGACAAGAAATAAGGGGAAGATGAGAGAAAATCTGATATGCACCAAAAAATTGCATTTGCACTGTGCACACTCATTGATCACTTACTCATATGCCAAAATCACAAGGGGTTTTGAAAATCACTATTATTGTCATACATGGGCTGCATTTGCTTGTTCACATTCAAAATAGTCAAGGAATTCTTTGACTTTTAACCCTAGATAGTCCAACTGTAGTTAACAATTTTGTATTTAGCCTCCCCCCTCCAAAAATTCCCTGAAAATATCTCTAGTCAGTAAAACTTAGAAGTGAAAGCCAGAAACAGAATTAAGTTCAACAATATTTGATTTTATTATAACAGCAACTGATGAAAACTAGTCTTTCTTTCCATAAATAATAATATGGTTTCTTTAAGAGAATAAGTTATTAAACTAAATAAATAAACCAGTTTACCTCTCTTACTGTCTGTCGCTTTATGCGAGGTTAAAATCTTCCTAAAATATTAGGAATAATTTTAACAGAATAATTTATGTAGGCTTATTTCAAAGTATTTTCTATGCCAAGAGCAAACCAACACAGTATCCCAAGTCAGATTTTGCATGTTATTCTAAGCTATATTATTGCCTATTAAGCTCTGATATACTAAAATAGTGTATTTCTGGTATTAGAACACAAGATATATTCTCCATAATTTGACAAATAAAATCTTTAAATAAATTAAGCCAATCTGATTCACTTAATATTTTTTTCTGAAAATAAGTAATATGATTGCTTTGCAAATAGAGAAATATGTCATCTTTAATATATTTATGTTTTGCTCTGTTTGAGGATGGTACTGATTGGTTGCCCTGTCACAGAAAAACAACTAAAGATTCTTGGTTGGGTGATTTAAATTAAATGCAAATAAACGGGAATTAAGAATGGCTGACAAAGCTTAATTTGATTAGGAGCAAACTGAGCAAGACATGTATCTCATCCTAACAAACAGACTCAGACTGGAACTCCCATTGTTTAAATGCCTTACCAACCATACTTAATTTTCTAGCAATTAAAATTTTAATAAGCTAATAATCTAATATTAATTAATAATACTCAATAAAACTTGAACTGTGAATGAATATCTACAACCACCAATAATAATCTTGATTAATTATTGGAAATGTAAATCTACATAGGTAGCAAAATATGTTACAAAAAAGCATAAATTCTTATTCTGGATTTTTTTCAATCACAACCACACATACATTATGTTGTGATTGTCATAAGATCCTAGAAAACTTTTACGGAGTCCAATGTCCTTAGAAAAGTATATATATATATATTTTCAAGTAAAAATTCTGTTCTGCAGCTGCTGTCCACCGCTCAGTTCCAATGTTTCAATCTGTAGTGTTTGATTTCGTCTGTAAAGTCCATGACTGTATAGTATATAAACTTGTGAATCTAGATCAGAACTAACATGAATGATTCAAGTTGTACTGGTACTAGAACTTGTATCCTGGGTTCCAAACATTAACAAGTTAACAAATTTCCAGCAGTGTCTTACTGAGAGCTGCTCTGCATGTACCATGTAGGGGTGAACAATAAATAGGTTAAATGATACTTAGAGCACCATTCACACGAACTTTGGTAGATTTTATATACAATATTGACGAGATGAGTTGGTGCGGTGAGGTTGTACCATGTCTCTGGTATTTCATTGGTGGGATCTTCGAGACCTCCAGGCATGTAGAATTCAAATCCAACATGTGGTACTAGCATTCATTCTTTACCAACTGCCCTGTTTGTAAAGTAAATATTGCTTCATAGAAACTGGTATAGGTAGAGTGTTTATGTTGGTTTTCGTTAGTTGTTCTTTTCCTATAGACTTGCGTATGGTGCGACGGCATAGATCTTGCAAAGGTTGAGGTTCAGCTGAAATAGATAAGCAAAACATTAGATAACCTGGTCAAAGAACTATGTCTAGTGAAAAGGTTTATCAGGGTAATCTTACACTTACTATCTCTGGTAGACTAAATTTTCCCTTGGAGTAAAGTGTGTCCGAACCTGTTCTTAAAGTCAAAATTAATCTTATTTCTAATTGGTCAAACTAGGAAGTATTTAGGCAAAGTATCAAAACAACAGAAACAACAATTGATTTTGTCTTCCAGAAACATTTTAAATACGCTAGGTTCGCAGTTTGTTTGTTTTTGTTTTCCCCTCTGGGAGCATGCAGGAATCCATTGTGGATGATAAATTTATGTTTCTGGGTGCTTGGATAACTGATGTGACATGATTCAAATTAAACTTGTGAATTAAAGTAACTGCAAAACTATGTTGGTGGAAGCTGTTGAAAGTATTGGGTCTCTTGAAATGTTTAATAAATTTGATTGTAAATTAGGAATGAAAAATCTTTCAAGCTAGAGGATTTCCTTAATAAAATTGTATTGTATTGAATATAGAGTGCTCACCAGGCCAACAGTTTTACTGTCAGTCTTTCACAATCTAAATGGATTTTGTTATCCAAGAGAAAATCAAAATATTTTTTAGTTTAATAAAAATATTTTTTAGTTTAATAAACAGAGTTAATATGACTGAATTGATTGAAATCAGTTTTAGACCCCCAAAAGAGTGATAAATGAAGATCGACTCTAAAATAATGGTGATAAAAATAAGATAAAAGCTCAAATCTAAAACAATTTCTTAAATAAAACTATTCATTAAAATTCCTATGTGATTGCCAATTCAATTCATTCAAGACCAATATTTCAATGGCACTTTGAGTGATGCTTCAATAGATTTACAATATTGTTCATTCGTTCCTGTGTCAGGATATCTTTATATGGGTCAACCTATTGTTCTCTCTCAGCTATCAGGAAATGAAGCCCCACCCTAGATTATATCCATCCTTTGTTTCTGAATTAATTGGCCTTTGGCCAGAGATTAACCTAAAATGTGCCTTAGAGCATTTGAAAGAAAAATTCAGCTGCAGAATAGATGGGATTTAGAGTGAAAGGAAGAACAGATGTTTGGGGGTTAATAGTCTTTTGTCAGAAAAGAAAAACAAAAAGAAATTTGAAAAAGGTGTATTCCTTAATATATAGGAAGTGAGATATGTTTTGATCAATTATACATGGCAAACTAAGGAGCAAACTAGATTGTACATTTATGTGTATTTTCTCTGAACAAGCTGGACTACACAGTTTGAAAATGGTGTTGAAAGTTGGTTGAATTTCTTACTAAATTTAAAATGCAACAATGTCACTTTCAAGCATAACAGTTTTTAGAAATGTCTTAATATATTCAACATTATTGAACATTAGTTAATTAAAAAGAGGTGTTACTATTCATGTTAGAAACATGAAACATTGAATGATAAATGTAGTTCTTTCAAAGCAAGATCCATGCAAACTTACACTATTAGAACACTAAATCTTTATATCATAAATCTCAAACATTAAAGTTCTTTACCATTTTTCTAGTAGATTCAACACTACTTTTAAATCTATGATTCCTATGACTTTTATAAAGTTTTGAGAAATCTGTTGCTTGTGGTCTTTTAAAAAAGTAATTAAAAACTAGTACAAGATATTTATAATGGATGAATACTGAGATTATGATGTAGAATTATTCTACTTTTCTACAGGTGCTTTTGTTCAATCAAAACTAAACCAAATTCAATATATAAAGAGCACTTTCCAGAAACTGGACCTCTAGAGTTTGCCGTACTCAATTTAGCAATATATCAAACCAAGAAAAAGACCAATATTAAAGCATATAAGTACATGTAATCGAGATAATCTTTCTTAGGGCTGTAACTGATTTGTTTAGTAAGTTTAGATTCCAGACTTTCTACAAAAAAAGAAATATCTGCCTTGCACTGATTTAAAGCTAAGTAGTATTTCTAAGGTAGGAATTTTCAAGATTTATTACAACAGAATACAATTAAATTGTAGTTTTACTGTAATAGTCCTTGATGTCCAGAAAGTACCAAATTGATCATACAATTTTGATTGCAGTTGATCATACAGTTTTCTATGCTTTTCACAGCACCAAGGTTCTAATCCAGAAATTGTAAAAAAGAAAAATTCAAAGAATGGACTGATTTATAATTCGGTCTCTCTTTTCATAACCTTTATTTACACAAAAAGCCAATTTAACATTTTTAATAAAACTGTTATTCAGCACTTTAAAAAGAGAAGAATTAAAAAATTCCTGGACTAAAACTAGTGAAAAACTAGAACTGAGAGAAAAACCATGAAGTTTACTTTTCTGAAGTATACAAAGTTGGCGGTGTAAGAAAATCAAGCAGTAAGCCACACTGTTCAACAGGTGGGGGCCGAGACACAAGCCATCTCGTCCTTACAAAAGGCTCGAATTGGTTGGCATTGTTCTTTTGTTTCACGACATTCACACAGACGCTACAGAGCGCTATATGATCTAAACCCCAGAGAAAACAAAGAATATATTCCCTAACTAGGGGAAATTAGCTGAACTTTTGATCTATAATAAGTGATGGAATTATTTTTTCGAACAACAGTGGAAAATCAATTTGGGAATTTTTAGGGTGACATATGAATAATTAATTTCATTCATCGGAACCAACACAATGAAATGCTTCGTGGAAAGTACATGAAAGAAATTGCAACACAAAGAACGAAAATAGAAAGACAGAAAAATCCAGCAATGTTTCTAAAAAATCTAAAAAAATGACTTTATTTTATTTGTATGTTTTGCATAATCGTAGATCGCACAATGTGTTTTAAAAACAACATATTTGAGTGGTGAGAAACATATGAGCTCATGCGTCTACCGGTGATTCACAGATGTGGTCCGTTTTGAAAGGTCGATGAAAACTTGCACTTTGCAATCTCAGTCAACTACCCATGAAAATACTACATATTGACAGATAGACGTCGAACAAAGACCGTAGTTCCCTTTCCCGTCTGAATAAAAATCCGGGGTGATGAAAATTACGTATCGGAAGCAAGGGGGAAGTGGTGGGTGTAAATATCGTAAAACGAAACTAACTCATGAGGTCACTTTAGATACAACTTCAAGAATCAAAATTGAACTCAAATTCTGACTTCAAGCTTGCTTCGGCCCGATTGTTAGCTTTAAGATTAACTCTACTATATATACATTTAGGATGATCTTTTGGTTGAATGGGCAGATCTAAACAAAGACCCATGCAGTGTACTATACTATGTTTCTCCTAACATGAATGAATATATACTTACGATCTAGTCCGCCAATGTAGTGCATAGCAATTTCACAATGTCCCCAAACAGCAGATACAACAGGGTATACAGTATGTCCTTTCAAGCCACGGAAGGCTACTCCTAAATATCGACCATCTATGGTCTCAAAAGCTAATGTCCCTTCATCCATGTCCAGTATAACACGAAATCTATCAGGCACAATAAAATTGTGTTCAACGTCCTGATGAGCAGGATATTTTACCGTAGGATTATTTTTCTCATCGTGGTACAGTTTGTTCCTTACGATATCCCATCCCCAACCGTCCTCTGTTTTTCCGACGAGCGAGTGATAACCAGTACAGTGTAAAGGAGCCTTGGCGGTAGCAACTCCAACGACAGCATGCGTTCCGCGCTGGCGCGTCGACCAGTGAATTTCCCAAACATGGAATCCTCTATTAAAACCTTTTCTCCCTCGTATACAGTCTGTACTCTGAGCAACAGGATGTCGATGAAAGGTAAACGGATCGTCGTCTTTCACGAAGACATTGACCGATCGATCGGAAGGGTTCCATGAGTATTCTTTTTGCCGTTCTTTCGGAGCTGGTGGTCGATCGAGTACTGAATCCAGCTTCTCAGGACGCGCCAAATCGCGCGCCCGATCTTCCTCTTCTTTGAGGAAATTGAGTGATTTATACACTCCTTGTCTGTTGTCGTTGTGGTCGCTTCTTTTCACAGATGAAATACGTGATCCCATGTTCGTGAAGGGATGGCGTGCAAAAAGATTTGGCGTCAAATTTGAAGAATCCAACTTGAATCTATGCCTGATCCGCGGACCACCTCGTTACTTCTCTAGATCTTACAAGTACTGGTTATTATCTGTGATAAAGAGAAATCAAAAGAACAGAACATTAGAAACTACGAATGACTCCCCAAGTCCATCACAGCTGATCAAAGATCTGTTGAACTGATCGCTTCGAAATGATCATTACCTATCCTGTCACGGTGAAGAATCACAATAAAATCACACTACACAAGCGATCGCTCTTCGAAATTGCTCCTCTTACTTACAATTATGTGACAGTGGTCTCAGGCAAGCTGCGAGTGTGTCTTCACCGCTATTTCTTTCCGATTTCTTGTTTGTTCGCTGTTTGAATGGCCTTTGTTGTCATCGAGAAAATTTTTGATCAATGTATTTATATCTCGTGCGTGTTAGACCTATAACACCTATACGCATGCGCACTAGCCTTGTGTATTCAAGCGTGTATGTAACACGTCTGAGGCGAAACAACGTGTGTCACACGCGCTCTTGTCCGTTTCCGGTTTCGTGAACACTTTGCCGATTTACGGATTAAAGAAGTCAGGAAAGCATAGGCGACTTGGCGTAAAACCCCAAATTTGTTTGCGACTACTTCCTTGGTTCTAAACACCTCGTAAAATTTTTCGAAATGTTCCAATGGTGAGATAATGGGAATAACAATCAGTTCGACAGCACGCTGATGATTTTTCCACTACATGAACAGATTCGCGAATTCCTTAGGGCTATTATCAGTTGGCACAATGTCATCGAATCAAATTTTAATCAGACTCTAGGTGACCAAGCGTTTATTGACTCTAGGAACAACAGGTGATGGTAAAGTGGTCATCCAAGCGTAGTGATAGCAACCATATGCTACTAGCATGGGGAGACTGACGATCAGCAGCACCTCCGCCCCCAAGTGAACCCATTTTTACCCCATCTCAAAAAATCCCGAGCCAAAATAGCAAATTCTAAGTTCTGGAATACCAGAAAAAAACATTCTAGAAGGTGTGATCAACATATGCGTGTAGCATGGACTTAACCCCCCTGTAAACTTACACCTTGATAAGTAATAATCATCTGTGCTAAATCTTTTAATAGATTTGAAGTAAGTAATCCAAAGAGCTATTAACACCGCGATATTTTTAATATCAGAAATTTATTAATTTCTCCTCCTATGGTTTTCTGAGCACGATAATTGAACATGGACCTGCACTTGTTTGGTATTCGTCTATTTTTGTATGAGAGCGTCCTTTTCCGCTTCACTAAACCACTTAGCTAAGTTTAGTTCACAACTCAATCAGCCTCTGGTAGTTGACAACCAACCAAATTTCATCATTTTAGGCCATGTGCCCACTCAGAAATTCACCAAACTTTTATGTGATAATCTCACATTATTACAGATTGTGTTTCGGGTTCTGTTTCGGAAAATCACAACGCCAGATACCTATAGCGTGTACTTTCTCTCATTCATGTGTTATTTTAGGCCATTTGGGTTCCGATCGCTAGTTCTTTTGTATTGAAAGATTACAGAGATTGGTTCATTAAGCACGTTTCACACGCTCAAGTCATTCATTAGGAACGACATCAAATACAATATAGCTTCGCGAAATGTATATTTCTGATCTTTCAAAAACTTTTCTTCTCTCCCAAAGTCGCTGGAAGGTCTCGGGGAGTGTTCGGAAATGACCGCCACATGTCGGAATTCGCTTTCAGGACGTTCCGGAAAACCTCCGAATGTTTGAATTACCTCAATGGGTCACGCAGTAGACTGCGTGACATAAACGTCATAACCGGATATGAGTTCGTTTCATTCCAAACTGAATCGTGATTCACTAGGATACGCTGGGAAAAATGTATTGTTTTGAACTATTGTGGGAGTAATAAAGCTAGCTGATAATTATTTTTTATCGATAGACACATAATTTGCGTGGAAAGTGCTCTATCGTGAGGAAACAGACATAGGTGTGTTATCTTACAGTCACGTCTTCTTCGATTTGCTTCGCATCAGCACAATTTCAATTCTCCGTTATCATGACGATCATGCAATAATCTCATCTCTCCAAATCGGCAGTATTTCCTTCCATCATTTGAGTGACAAATAATACCGGTTACAACGGTACTAAAGTTAATCTAATTGAAACATTATCGAATCTGACACGACGTGTGTTGTTTGGAAGCCTTAGCGTGATGTAAATATGATGGATCTGTCTTGTAGTGGGATTTAAGTGCAGTGCTTTTATCCTTGCTTGAACGATAGGTCACGTCTCCTTATCATTTACGAATACATTTTTGTAAACAAGGCTTTTATATAACTTCCGGCTTGCCGACTAGCCGACAAAGAACCGAACTTTGCCGATGGGTAAACATTGAATAGCGGAGTTGATCGGGTTAATGAGAGGCGGTAAATACAGAATAGGAGCGGTAGTCGCTTTAGAACAGGCGGTAACTTTGTGGTACATGAACAATGCCAGAATTAACAGATCAAGCGGCAATGTCCAAGGTATTTGATTTGGACGGACAAATCGAGGAGGCCGTCTGGCCCGTCATGGCCGCTCTCCTGGAACCTCCCTTGGGCCCCAATCAAACGAAGACGCAAGCAAATTGACGCAAGTTTTGACCGGTGATCGTTCAAACGAGCCAAAACTTGCATCAACTTGCGATCAAATTTGAGCACGCTTAAACTGCGCGCGAGTCCTCGCAAGTCAATTCAAGTAGCCGTGAGTCGATGCAAGTGAGCGGCCAAACGAAGGCGCAAGTCAAAACTTGCGTCGATTTGCGCCGCCGCCTTATACGTTCTCATTCTTCAGCAACCACCTCTGTAAAGCGATCACCCTCTATTAAACGATCCCGTTGTAATTAGGAGTAATAGGTATTATTGCGTCATATATTACAACTATAGCACAATGCTTTGCCGACTTTCTTTTGTAAAGTAATTTAATTTGATTTACAATGGAATTTCAATCAATCATGTATGCCAGTTGTAGTGCCAAACGCGCGCGCTGATTGGCTGGCTACCATGTTAATATTACAGTACAGAGACATGCACGCGCGTTTTATATCGCTTAAAGATAAGAATAAATATTAATATAAAATTAAAACAATTTTTTTTGAGGATTTAAAACTAATTTCATTCATTTCCAAAAGCTATTCTTCTAATTTTGTCGAGCTTATTTGTACAAATGCTATTTAGTTCCAATATAGATATATGTTACACTGGAGTTTACAAGTACTGATAAGTTACGAAGCTTTACCAATCTTTGAGTGACAACCTCTATAAGCCGAACTCCCTCTATTAAACGACCGCTTGTACTCAAAAAAGCGAACGAGCTTTCTCATACGAAGGTATTGTATTAAGGATATTCAATTATTAGATATGTCCTCGTTACGTATTCTATATACTTAGAATTGGAAATGTTTTGTTTGTCGGCGCTAAAATAATTAATAACCATGTTATTTACTTCAGCTTTCACGCAAATATCTTCCTCAAAACCCCCTTCGAAAAAATCCGTCCTAAACTAGATAGAGTCAAACCTTTTCTTTTCTGTATTATTTATTCTGAAATAAAGTCTTATAAACATTATAGAATAGAAAAATATAAGAGTGACGTGAGCGATTGTGATTACATCGTCGTAAACAGTTTATATTGTTTACTGATTATTGTTTTGTACGTACCACTTGCGTGATCATGACATATCCGTTATGAGTACGAAATATCCGTTAATCCCTGAACAATATCAGCGTTTAACGATATATTGCTTACCTAAAGTCCCGCCAAAAGGGAAACGTGGTAACACGTGTGATTTTCATCTGGCGTAAATCCCAAATACCTTTTACCTCAGCCGCTTTTTTGGCCTGGGAGAGGGGAGGGAAGGGAAGGGAGGAGTATTGGAAAAAATATTAGAAAGTGCTGACTCTTATACCCCTTTGAAAATTTATTCATGTAAAAAATTCAGGCTTTTCACGAGTCACGTCCAAGTCAAAACCTGGTTTCACGCGCACGAAAAAAAGACTTGGCTTAAGAATCACGAATGCGATTAAATCAAAACTTTAATCACGTTTCACGAGAAAATAGAGCATCAGTCACTATTCACGAAACTAAAAGTGGACCCTTATAGAGTACTTCAGATACTTTGACAGGTGTAAGACGTTTGCTTCGAGATCATGAACACAGTAACTAATACAACTATAGTAGTACCTTTTGAAGCGGACACCTTTGGGACGTTGTCTGGTGTCCGTTTAATAGATGTATCAATTAAGTAGAGGCTCAATTTACGGTAAATATGGGAAGAAATTTTTGCCGTGACCTGAGCTAGTGCCCGCTTTTTAAAGTGCGTCCGCTTAATAAGGGGTCCACTAAATAGCTGTACCACTGTAGTTCTAGTGAACCTCCCTATAATGGTTAACCTAGAAACGGAATGACTTAGTTGGTCGTATTAGCGAGGTTAGGTTTCGTGGTCGAAAGGCGGTCGCTTTATGGAGGTATGACTATTTACAAGGTCACACCTTGCGAATAGACAGAATAGAGTGTTCGTTAAGGGGAGGGTCAACTGTTTGCATTATAGAAAGGTAACATGTAAGCTTCGCGGTCAAAGGCTTGTACGTGACTGTAGTTTGTTATTTTCCTTCAAAAACCTCATGATCTAGTCATTGTGTTAGAATTATTGATGATTATCATCCGAAACAAAACCAAAAGTGTCAAGTTCAATACGCGGTTCGATTCTGACTATTTCAAATGGGTGGTGACGGCAAACGGACACAGGTATTCGCAATGATTTGAATATATCGGTTCATTTGTGTATTGTCATGCAAATTAAGGGAAACTTAAACGAATCGACCATAATATGGTAGCTCATTGTAAGCAAAATTATCCTGCAATCTAATTGTTTCGATACTAATCTGGATAATGCGGACAATTTCCACACCAGAACAGATTTCGTATGAGTGTGAAACGGACCGCGTCATGCCGTGGCCGTGTCAGTGTAGTGTTGCCTAAAAATACATTCCAAATTCCTGCAGTAACCGTGCCGTGACCGTGCGGTGCTGTTTTCACAGTCATACGAAAACTGAGCACTCTATTCCGAATAAATATGAAAACGTATTTTTTGCTACGGTTTGGCTTTCCTTCCGCACTAAACCAGTTTTTCTTACGTTTACGTGCATTCTAGTCCCCAGAGCTTGCGGTTTAACGTGCGAAAAAGTTCTTCCGTGACGAACGAATATACGTATCTTCCATCTCTTTGTTTTCTGTTTTCTCTTGTTTTGGGATTCCTGTGGTCGTTTTATCTACGGGCTTCCTGTGCTTTCGGACAGAAAAATGAAAACGAAGCCGATTCAAAAAGTGGAAAAAAGGAGTTGCGTGCGGAGGACGCTAGAATATACGTACGTACGTACGTGTATGCGTACGTTAAACTAATAAAAAACTGATATATTCACATTGGCGTAGTCTTGAGCTACGAAAACCCGACTATTTCTCCATTTCTGACGGAAACTTAGACAACTGAACTGAAACATTTGCATCATTCGATACGTATTATCCTTATCCTTTTTCAACTGCGAATTTTACCATGTAATTTTAAATTGGATAAATCGATGTTGCCCGGCGTTTCGGTAGAGACATTGGAATGTTGTGCCAGACACGAACTCCACAATATCTGGACAGACACCAGCAAAAATATTCGAAAATTTTGGGTAGTAAACTGATAGTAATTGATTTAAAAACGCAAAGAAAATCCGCCATGGCAAATGAATTTTAGTATGTGATACTGGGGATTTTGAGGAATCGAGTTTGGAATATTGAGGTTTTAGTACCACTGTTATTTATCTATTTTTGAAGTCTGAAAAATATTCCAATATGTTCACTGAAATAATGAAAATTCCTTATCTTTATCTTTTCTTTTTTCAGTTATCTAGTAGAGATTTTCCCAAGAGAATCAGTTTTGTTGTTCAATTTGGCAAAGTTCTGTAATATGTTAAAATAGTCACTTGAAATCTTCAAAATATACATATTTGATAAATGAAAATATTTAAAAATCCAAATCGACATACTAGATAATTATCATAATAAAAATTACTTACAGAATTTTGCTTGGTGATCTATATAAATCCTACTTCAGTACGTTTTTGCGACTCATCCAAGCCAGCGTACTTGTATATACCACAGATTTTATCAATTGAAGGAATTTTACTAATAACGTGACTTCAATGCAACATGATTACGTGACCGGTACGTCATTGCTATTTACAAGCGTGACGCAATACCATAACGCTATTAGATCATAATGTTTTATTTTGTGATTTTATCAAATTTTAATGGAAACAAAAATACTGCTGATTACCTGTAGGTGATATAAAAACACATTAGCTGTATTTTAGACAGTTGGGGTTTGGTATTCTATTAAAACAGTATGACTATGAAAGTTTACCTCATTAAGCATTTATACTGAAGCGATGTACGAATATACAGCCGTATACGCTTCATTTTCAGACCAAAACTTCATATAAATCACCAGAAAAATACATCAGAAAAAAATCTTAAAAGGCAAAGAGGTAGAACAATATTTTCACAATTTTCTAGATTTATTTTTTGACACTTTTATGTCGAAATTACGTCAATTTTGGGCCTCAGGTTCCTTTTATGGATGGAAAGACAAATTGTGATATAAAACCCACATTAACGTCATTGCTGTAGGCTATTCATTTATGGAGAAAAAAAATAAAACCTAAAAGCTACCTATGTATTGGCCTTAGATAATTAACGAGAAACATAAGCTAAAAGCCGCTAAAACAATTCTTAGTTACTTTTCTTGTATTCACATAGCGTACACATTTCAGAGTGACGCGCGCCGGTGTAATATTGATATCCCTGCTGTAACAACGAGAAATAATGCATAACTAAGTATTCCAATGATAAAAAACCCTATCAATTTGAACGCCTCTGTATATGACAAAGACACGAACTGGAATACAGACACCCCTAGTGGAGCCTCAGGAACCCCGAGGTAATATTATGTCATTTGTTTCTCGCTAAATATTACTCCAGTTGTGGTGAATCGAATGAAAATCAGTATTATTTTCGATATAAAACGGACAACCCTGCTGAACAGAGACGCTCCTACAGGCAAAGCCTTCCAATACAGACATCTATGATAAAAGTACACGTCCTCGGCTACAATGCAAACACTCAGGCGCCCGATACAACTTTGCATTGTAGAGGTGTTCTTCCAAAATAATAAGATATTAAACAAAGTATTGTAACGATGGAAAGTCATTGAATGATACGTAATAGATAGTGGGTATGACGTCACGTCTATGTTATGCCCACTTGTGTTGCAATATACTACATAAAGTGCTAGAGCAAAGGAAGTCGATAAGAACAGGATGGAAATAACAAAATGAAGAAACTACATGTCTAGTCTATTATTTCAATCAAAGTAGTATTTCCGCTGAGTGTAGTTGATGGTTGATAATGACGATAATGATGATGATGATGATGATGATGATCGAATCAAAATAATAATAATATCTGTTAATGATGATAATAACAAATGAAAGATCGCTTATAATATATCATTTCAATCAAAGTACTAAGTATTTCTGAGTGCCGAGTTGATGAAAATTATGATTTAGTGTTGGTGGTTCATTATGTCGCCAGTGATGACAGTTTTTCCTGATAAATACAATGATAATAAGCTGCTAATGCTGAAAAAGACAAATGAAGGAACGCCTAGAGCCTATTATTCAATCAAGTAGTATTTCAAAGTGTAGAGCCTAGAGCCTAGAGCCTATTATTCAATCAAGTAGTATTTCAAAGTGTAGTTGATGTTAATGGTGGTGGTGATTGATGATGATGATGAAGATGATGATGATGAAATAAATACATTGATAATATCATTATTTATCATTATAATATCTCCTAATGATGAGAATAGCAACAAAAACAACAACAATGCTATATCAAAACAGGAGCTCTAGTTTAAGATCAATCAATCAGCAATAATAATAGCAACGAAATCAGCTAAATACAGATTTGTGGTACCTCTTAGGTATGACCAGATGACGAGAAAATTAATCATAATGAAGACGGTAAAAAATCAAAACTGGATTACGAGATTTGTCTCATATAAAACCCCGCAACCAAACGTTCGTCTATACGTTTATCCTATAAATTTATATGTTCATCTATTTACACACTTATGATTCAGCTTCTAATATAAATTCACGATGATTATGATAATAATTTCTATATAAACTTACCCTATCAATTCGGCAAAGACTGTATTCCAAAGAAAAGGATTTTATCAATATAAATGTAGAAATCAAGTCTTCTTGTTACCGAATACGGTATATTCACTAACTGCGTTTCTGCTTAAAATTGACCCTGGCCGCTTCATAAAGTACGAAGTAGGAGTTCCTCTTACCCTTGACGTCATTCATGACGTCATACCCCGCGCCGCGGGTTCTGAGTGGTCGACGAACGGGATTTGTCGACGAGAATGATCAATTAAATGGTCAAGGGTCTTGTAATATAGGGATACCAAAATAGTATTACTTCATGCGGTGTAATGGAATTTTCTCACGGAATAAACGACCATCTCACAATAAACACTAAATTCTTTCACGTTCTGATCTCCAGGTGATTACTCTGAGTTTTCTACTTCCGACTTGGCCTCCACTTTTCATGGGATTGACGCTCAGCAAGGTGATATAGCGAGGGTTTAAGAAGATGTATCAAAGATTACAAACAAACAAATCAATGAATCAATAGAAAAATATATAAACAAACAAACAAATAAATGAATGAATGAAACTGCGAAAAAACTAAACCATGCAATTTAAGCCAAAAACTGATTTGATTGAATAGAAAATAAAAATAGCAATAAAAACAAAACAAAACAAAACTTCCCAAAGAATAAAATAATAATGATAACAAAATAATACAGTGAACTCTCTCTAAGACGGACACCATCGGGACGTCAACAGGTGTCCGTCTTAGAGAAGTGTCCGTCTTAGAGAGGTGTCCGTCTTCGAGAGGTGTCCGTCTTCGAGAGGTGTCCGTCTTCGAGAGGTGTCCGTCTTCGAGAGGTGTCCGTCTTAGCGAGGTGTTCGTCTTAGAGAGGTGTCCGTCTTAGAGAGGTGTCCGTCTTAGAGAGGTGTACATCTTAGAGAGGTGTCCGTCTTAGAGAGGTGTCCGTCTTAGAGAGGTGTCCGTCTTAGAGAGGTGTCCATCTTAGAAAGGTGTCCGACATAGAGGGAGTTTAATGCAGTTAATATAAGTGACTTGGGCAGAAAGGGACCAGCCATAGTTGTCCGTTTTAAAGAGTTGTTCGTCTTAGTGATGAGTCCATTAAAGCACCTATCACCCATAATTTTTTTTATTTTCAGACTCAGTTCTTGTTGGAGAGCATAGTGAAGATCTTTTATCCTGTTTTTCCTTAGACCCATATTTTCTGAGATATAAATGTATCAAATTTCAAAATGCAAATGTGATGACGTAAAAGGAGTCAACACTGCCAACTTCTCATGGCTTTTAAAAAAAGAGGTCTTCAGTTTGATAGCTGGAGTTTTCACTAAACAGGTTTTACCAATGGAAATAATTTACAAATGGAAAAATTCAAGTATCTTAAATTATCTTGTTTTTGTATAATAAATGATGACTCCTTTTACGTCATCAAATTTGCATTTTGATATTTGAAACCCTTATATCTCAGAAAATATGGGTCTAGGAAAAACAGGACAAAAACATCTTCACTATGCTTGCCAACACGAACTGAGTTTGAAAATATAAAAAAAATATGGATGATAGAGACTTTAAGAGAGAGTTCACTGTATTGAAAAGTTACCATAGTATATTGGTTAAGGAAAAAGGTATTCAGTAAGTTGTTGCATTCATATATCATAGAACGAGGAAGTTGTTGCGAAATGAGCTTAATCATGTAATTCCAAAAGTCACAGTACAGAAACTGAATATAATTACCATAGCTGGAAAGAGCACGTCAAAATTACTAGAACTGCGAAGTTTGAATGGAGTAACTTTCAAACTCACGAAGATATGAATTTTCCGAAATCGAAATTTTGTATGAAAACATTCGCTGGTAGGCAAGAGATGCCTACCGGCAAATGTTTTCTTACAAATTCACACTTTTCAAAAATTCATATTCTCGCGAGTTTTGGATTTAATTCCTTCAAACTTCACTGTCTTGCTAATTTTAACATGCTTTTTCAAACTATGGAAATTCTTTTTCTGTTTTACGAATTTAAAAATACCTGATAAAAGCTCATTGACCGCGGCACAATTATTAATAGTTCGCCACGAAACAATTATCAACACTCGTCATCTACTTGACGATCTTTAAATAACGGACTGAAATATTGTTTGAAGGACTTTTTAGAAAAACAAATGTAAATTTAGAGCTCCTTAGTGCTAAGAATTGACAATTTTTAAAAATGAAGTGAAGTAAAAATTACTTAAGAGCCGGAAGAAGGTCATATGTTTTTTTATCCATCAGCATGGATTTGTAGGCCAGATGCAAGTGGATTTCGAGAGCAGAGCAACAGTCAATGTCGTTTTATGTTGCGCAAATCTCATAGCCATTTTTTTTCCATTTTGACTTTTTTGATCGTTGGAGTAGAAAACTAATTTCGACTTTGAAGAAAGAAAGAAAGAAAGAAAGAAAGAAAGAAAGAAAGAAAGAAAGAAAGAAAGAAAGAAAGAAAGAAAGAAAGAAAGAAAGAAAGAAAGAAAGAAAGAAAGAAAGAAAGAAAGAAAGAAAGAAAGAAAGAAAGAAAGAAAGAAGGAAAGAAGGAAAGAAGGAAAGAAAAAAAAAGAAGGAAAGAAAGAAAGGAAGAAAGGAAGGAAGAAAGAAAGAAAGAAAGAAAGAAAGAAAGAAAGAAAGAAAGAAAGAAAGAAAGAAAGAAAGAAAGAAAGAAAGAAAGAAGGAAAGAAAAAAAAAGAAGGAAAGAAAGAAAGGAAGGAAGAAAGGAAGGAAGGAAGGAAGAAAGGAAAAGGAAAAGGAAAAGGAAAAGGAAGGATGATATCAAAGCATATCAAACCTTTCTGAAAGTGAAATAATTATTGGTAAAACAATATGATGACTACAAAAAATAGGTTTACAGCGACGCGAACTCGCTCTAATTCCTCTAAGTGAGAACGGATATCCTCACGATCAGCTCTTACACGTAGCTGGAGATGTCCCGATTAGGTGTGACCGACCTTAGCGAGGTGTCGTTATTACGGGGATGTCCGCTTTAGGAGCAATTTGTGGTGGGTCTGGTGGCGCAAACCCGTGAAACTCCGACACTTTACAAATAGAAAAAATGCATGGTGTGTAATGTTCCTCTTTTAGTTTCTATTATCGTTGGTTGTTTCATCTTTTCTCTTCTTTGCATGCTTACTTTCGAATAAGCGCTCGGTTCACTAAGGATCAGTGATAGCAATGCTGATTCTAGCACGGCGGAACTATTCTATCGTGAGCAGCTTGTATTTGAGGATTTACGGTATTTACATTTGCTCAGGACAAATGCGGCTCAACTTAATGACTGTCAAACGTTTAATTTCCTTAAGGACTAATCGCTCTTAACTGTCCAGCCATAAAAAGTACTAGCTCCTTCCTTTGTATTTCTGAATTGAAAAAAAACAAAAAACAAAAAACACAGGGTGACCGCAACCAAAGCACGCCGTAAACGCAATAAGCCCCAAGCGTGGTGACGTTTTGACCTCCTCTCTATACCAGAACCTTTTTAAGTAGCTTTTGTTGACTAATTAAAGCTATTGTATTTGTATTCTCGGTGGAATTTGAACGGTTTTTGAAAAGGATTCAAAACGTCACCACGTTTCGAGCTTATTGTTCCCAACGGTACCTTTCACTGTTTCAGTTTCGAAGGGGGGAAATGTGTTTACACAAGTGCAATATTTGGATAACAAAACAAAGAAATTGACGCTGCAGGGAATTTGAACTTTTTTTACATCACTCGAACAACTGAGTGAATTTTAGTAGTATATGTCACAATTGTATTTTGTTGAAATAATAAAATCTTAGAAGTTAAGAAAGCGAAAAAGCTAAGGGCACGAACTGTGACTCAGCGAATCTTATCCATCGGAAAAATCTTTTCTTTTTTTTTTTCCTGTAAACTTTGAGAAGTTTGAATTTGGAATTTGCCGCTGCCCACCGGCTTTGCTGATGACATTGGAGACATTGGAGCAAGATTGCATGAAAAGATTTTTAGAATTCTTGAGAATTTCTAGTCTTATATATGTTATTTTATGTTAATGAGACTTTGATGAAATGATTTCGCAATTAAATGATTTTCTAAAGAAAAAATATAATTTGACTGAATTGTGAACATTTGTCCCGCGTCTCCCATTTTAAAAATTTCAACAATTCTCAGAGAAGATTGAAAGGTTGCAATAATGAGTTGAACTAGATATCTAATTCTGAAATTTATATAAATCAATTGTAATGCAACAATCATGCAGACATCAAATATAACGAATGAAATAAATCGGAATATCAGTACATATATATTTGAAAACAAGTGGGAGTGACACCTGACCAAGCCATTGCCAACTGTATCCCCTTTAAATTTTACTTGATTTTCCACAATCAAAACTTAAATAATTCATAGCAACAGCAAGAAAGGAGCTTCTTACCTTGAGTTCTCCTTGAGGCTTTTCGAATTTGCAAATCCTCTCTGATTAAACTATCTCCAATGTACTTTCCGAACATTCTACACTGAATTGTCGAGTTAGCATTCGCATTGCTTATATTCGTTCCAACACGGCATTTATCAAGAATAAATATTTACTATAATGCTGTATATAGAAATTCGTTTGGTCCCAGACTCGCTGATTCATTATTTCTGTTCCCTTTTTGGAATGTGTCACGTCTAGTTTTGCTGCAACCGGTACTAATTATCATTGTTTTCTGTTCATGGGGGGCGATTTTAAATCATCATTTTCCGTTCTGTTACAGATAAGTGGAGATTTCAAGGAAAGTGGGGGGTAGGGTGAAGTTTCGAACTCTGGCGGTAACGTCCCGTTTTGAATCGAAATGCATTATGGTATTGCAAACTGATGTCACTTGGTCTGTTTGACACACTATGCGACGCTCACGGTAAAAAATAAAAATAGTAAAAAAAGAAACATATAAGACAGAGAGGAAGGACAGAAAGAAAGATAAGAAAAATGAAGAATAAAATGAAAAACAAATAAGAAAAAAATTAAAATAATATTCTTTTCCCTTGGAGAGGAATTGATGAATTAAGCTGAAGTATGCTTGGAAATTTGAATCACATAATGTACGAATGAATGAATGATCGAATGAATGAATGAATAAATGAATGAACCAACGAATGAATGAATGAACCAACGAACAAATGAATGAATGAATGAATGGATGGATGAATGGCCGTATTGATATAGTTTTATATGACTGAGCAAGATGAACCATTGAGAAAGTAAAGCAAAATCTAAGACAGATTTATATCAAGCCAGATACACTATCTTCTTCGATTTTGGCGCCCTAATGCGCGTTGCTTCCCGACGTCCCGATATCATTGATATGGCGTGGTGATGACCCAGAGTCTAGATCCATTGGATCCCATCATTATTTGCAGGGACTTGATTGTACGCCTACCAGTTCCGAAGCACGTTTCTTTTGTACAGTGCTTTGACCTAGCTACTTAAGTCATTTCCAATTCTACTTCAATATTTGAAGGACAAAAAGAATGCTAAGGGACCCGTCATTATTTATCGCCTGGGGGGGGGGGGGGGGTGAGGAATTTAGGGGGGATCAGTCGATTTCAGAAGGCAAAGAGGGGGGGACTAGTCACCCTTAAAGACTTTCTAAGGGGGGATCATTTGGCATACATAAGCTTCACTCATCAAAGTTAACAACAGCGACGATGATTACAGCGATGATCTTGTCCTCGCTGATCTAGACGAAGAAACTAATAATTTTGATGCGACAACTCTAACATTTGTACCTGAGGAACAAATAGCCAATGTAACGGTTTATTCATAACTTATTGGCTTCTTTTCTATATTATGACTCTCGGTTGCGTCAAAACACATACGTGCAGTCATTACCGGTAAAACAATTTAGCATCAAGCAGTTAGATGGATATTTGGCACAAGCTGGAGAAATTTGAAATATTGTGTTCCAGAGTGTTGGCAGATACTTTTAAAGGAGCCGCGATTCAGTGATAAATGTAAGTGTCTTGATATATTGTAGCACTGAAATATATATATGTCAAACTCTTGATTTTATATGAGAAATTAATTCCTTGTACTATATTATTTCTTGTATTGAAACAGGTGGCTACGAACTGCACTATTTGCATCTAGGTCAGATACTTCACTCTTTAGGTTGACTTACTTATAATACCAGTAACGACATTTGTCGCACTTAATGGATGGGGGGGATCACAAAATTTGCCAGCCCTTATGAGGGGGGATCGGTAAAAAGTTCAAACCTTTTGGGGGAGGATCAGATCAAATGTTTTATAACTGTGATAAAATCCTCACACACCCCCCAGGCGATAAATAATGACAGGTCCCTAACACGAAAAAAGGTAGAGACATCATCAGGCCAGACATGTTGACTCCAAGCAGTAATTCCCCGCTTGCAGAGCAAAACAATGAAATTAGTTTACATAATTGAACAGTTTGTAGTAATGATCACTGCGACCAGTCTTTATCTGAGGCAACTCTTTATCTTCATCTAACAATATTTTGTCAATACCAGTATACCGTATGAATAAATGAATGAGTGAACGAAAGAAAAAAAACCTTTTTACAATTAAGTCGTTAAATGACCATTTTTGGTGGTGGTCGTACTACCGGGGTCCCACCAAACCCTTATATTACGATCAAGGTCGTTAATACGACCAGTTTTTTGTGGTGGTCGTACTAGCGGGGCTATACCAAACCCTTACTCCGATCAACCGATCGCTAATAGCAAGTTTTGTCGTGGTCTGGGCCGTACGAACCGGGTTTCACTCAACCACGACATGTCCAAAAAGCCGATATGGCATGAGCTAGTTCCGCAGCCAGGCATTCAAAGGAGAAGGAGGGGCCGCAAGAAGGGAAGAAGAAGAAGGCGTTCACTGTATAATATTCAGGATATGTCACTCCTACTCGTTCCGCAACAATAATATCCTAGTATCTTTACAATGCACTCGTACTGTACAATGAACATGTAACCTAAGGAATCAATGCACTGATGACGTCAAAGGATGTCACGTAAGCACTTCTAGTACTTTCGGACAGGATACAGTTCCTAGTGATATTCTCTGATACTGTAATCACCTTGGTTGACCTGATTGAATCATGTACTTATAGAGGCTAGTGCTGTGGGACGTTGATGAGAGATTACTTGATAAGACGACCACCCTCTAACTTAAGCTGACGAACAAACGGAAGAAAATGAGAAGATGCAAGGAGGGAATAAAAGTGGAAAGAAAGCGTGTGCTCCTTCCTTAGTACTGTCTCATGTACTTGTTACAAGCTAACAATGTTTGGTCTCTGTGTCTCCTTTCCTTACGCAATGCCTTGAGAGGCTGTCTCGTAGTGGTCAGTTTTGCTTCACTTGGAATGGTGAAATATGAAATAACGTATGAATAAATGAATGAGTGAACGAAAGAAAGAATAGATCAATGAATGAATAAACGGGCGGATGTATGGATGGAATGAATAAGCAATAGATAAGTGAATAAATCAATTTCGAATGAACTGACTAAAGGATTGGAATCAAGAATAAAAAGACTGTCATTATGTGCAAAAAATGTTTGCTGGAAGTTAAATGAGATTAACGAAAGAAACAATTATTCGATATACTCAAAACGATTTCTAAAACGCTGAATTGTTTTGAAATTCTTTTCAAAAACCCGCAAAATTAAACCCAAACAAACCGTCAGACAGGAAGAAGTTCGCGGTTTAAGCGACGTGACTACAAACTATATACCCCTAGTGAGCTCTTTATTTTTATTGGCAAGTATTGTATAACAAAGCTTTAGGTCGTATAGGTCAACTGCTGTTAGCGTTTACTCATTTGATTTCTTATTGTCGATATAACGCGCGCTATGATTGGCTGGATATACTATGTTTATTTCACATGACAGACATGCTCCAAAACCACCTGAAAATTGATTTAAACGTGATTAAAGTATCCACTCGTTTTTGTGAGGCCACCATTGAATGGACAATTTTCTAATGTTTATCGCCTTTGATCTTGTATATGAACGGAAAAAATAGTATTAGGAGCTTCAAGTACAGTACGACATTTCTTATTTTACAAGACATGTATACGTCATAGTATACGTTAGTTATACGATATGATATCGTACATTTTACGTGAACCTCTTGCTCGGATGTTAGGGCAAACTCTTATCTCGTTACGGCATTTTATATTAAATAAATTGACTGATTTGTATAGTGAATTTTAGGGGCAGTGTATTCTAATTTTTCTGCGCGACTCTTTTCTCCACTGCACTTGTGAAACGCGTGTGCAAAGACGATTACACTAACCGAGTACCTATCCTTCCATCCCCTCCTACTTTCTCCCTTGAAAGTGAAAATCTGCACGTCAAGTATTTGAATTGAAAACCATATTGTATGGACGACGTGATTGAGAACGTTGGCGTAGCTATTCGCTAAATAAACCACGAACATTTTAAGCTCATAAAGATTAAAATAAACTCGAACCTTGCGGTAAGAATTACATCAGAAAATTATGGGGATTTAATTCAAAAGATTTCTTATTTTTCAGTAAAAAATAATATGTAAAGATTCCTCGCGCGCTATTTAGAACAAAACGTTTCCCCTGCTATAATGGTTGACAACTTAAACCTCGTTATGACAAACATTGTATAACGTTACCTTCGAAGTTCGATTTAGCGAGGTTGTTTGTATGAATAATTTAAGGTAGTCTACACAGTGTTTTTCCCTCGAGCCTCCTTAAGACGAACGAGGTATGACGTTCCTTCGAAACTCGATATACAGGGGTTCTGTTGTGGTATTCGAATAATTTGAAATCAGTCGCTATATGATATTTTTTCCTGACTGATGTTCATGTACATAAAATAAAGGCGAGTAAAAGTTAAACACACAAAACATTTGTAAATAAAAATCGAAAACTATACTATACACTTACGTAAAACTATATTTATATATTTATCATATTTATAATTAGAATAATTTTCTTAGCCTACCTTTGGTCCAATTTTGTTCCTACGATTTTAAGTCGATTATCCTCCAACGATTACAAGCTTATCTCCGGCCAACTTGAACACTAATGAATGCTGTTAAACACAGACTCTATATTTTATTATTCTTTTGCGTATTACTTGACCAGCGAGGGTCATTTTGGGGTCAAACTGAGAGGGGGTGATGACAATATAAAAATCTTCGTGACTAGGATCACGTAAACGTATTTTTGAATAGACTTGTTCTGAATCTGGTTAGTTCTTAGAAAATGTAAAGCAATAAATTTCTAGATTTTTGAGAGGAGTGAAGAATTTTTTTTTTTTTTCATATGGAGCACAGGGATCCCAATTTACACTCAGGGCTACTGAAAAATACATCTGCAAATTATGGAATAATTGTCTAAATTTATATCGAATCAATGTGAAATCGAAATTTAGAAATTAAGATCACAAATGTGTACCTTAGATAGACAAAATACTCTAACCCTCCCCTCCCTTATATAATTGGTAATAACCCTTCCCTCCTCCCCTCCCCTACACAATATGGTAATAAGGGACTGAGTCCTAATCGTTTCCATAGCGATACCCAATATACGAATATTTACATGTAATCGACCACCATTTTGAACACATTGTAGCAAGCAATCTCAATGTTTTCTCAATTAGAACATATTGTTTTATTCTAGAATCTTTGATCACGGACTAGAGCTATATTCTATTGCTACAAAATCGCCATGAAAGGCTGTTTGAGGTCCAAAGATGGCTCTGCTGTTCATCAGCTGAAGAATACACTTACAACAGTCGGGCGCGAAGGTTGTGACATAATTCTTCCGGTAAGATTTTGTCTGTTGTAAATAATTTCAGTTCATTAATTGTTAAGTCTTATATACTGTTTATAATGTATACAAAAGTACTGAAAGTTTTTTTTACCAATTTGCACAAGCTGCTTATAGACATAAATGGTCTTCATTTAGAAATTATTGTTGCACGCCGCCAAAACAACACTACTTGTCAGAATTTTTTTCTTGAACTCATGTATACAACTGCTGAGATCTTCATAATTTTGTGTTTAAACAATTTTACGGACTACATTTAACGTATAATGGATCCTTTCTTGATAATCTATCAAAACCAATTAAGACTTTTAATATCCGTTGTTCGAAACGCTAAAAGAAGATCTCTTCAGTGAGGTTGGCTTTCGCTCCTGGAAGGCTCAAATACTTTCGAGATCTTGATAGATACTTTTATTTTATTTCAAAATCGTTTTACTTTTAATATTTTACTATAGTTAATATTAATAGTAAGATGCCATCATGCTGAACTGTGGTTACAGAAAGTCTGAGCTTTAAGCACACAAGGGGTCTCTTTGTCTTGTAGTATAAATTCCATTGTCGTTCAAATTAGTTTTTAGTTCTTTTCTATGGCCACGGTAAACAAAGAGTATTTTAGAACCTTTTACATTTTAGAAGGTTCAAGTGCAAATACAATATCAAGTAGATGAAGAAGTTATCATTTATTTTATAAATTTCCCAACAGTCCAGATAATTTTGCTAATTGTGAGGTTAAAAAAATTAATATTTCCTGTAATTGTGTTTATTAACTTTTTCTTTCTTGGCAGTATTCTACAATAGAGAAGCAACATGCTCTCATAGACTTTGATGTTTCACAAGGATGTTTTATTCTACAAGATTTAAACTCTGCTAATGGCACCTACGTCAATGAACACAGAGTACAGAATTCTGCTGTTAGACTAGCACCAGGCGATATCATCAGGTTTGGATTTGGTATCCTTTGAAGAATGTATTGCTTGCTACTCAAGTTATCAATATTCCTTACTTGTTTTTTTATAATAGACTAGTTCAAATTACCATCAATATTAGAGGCTATCATTTTTCTGTTGCTCTATGACGAGCACTTTTATTGGCATGAGAGAAATTAAACCAGAGGCGCTAGTCATTACGAACAACAGAAAAAATATTAGCCTTTGAAACTCTGCCTGGTAGTTCAGATTTAGACCAACTTGCTCAATGTGAGTAATTTTGCTAACAGTTTTGAAATTATTGTACATGAAGTCGATGCTGACTTTAAGCAACATATAACTCCAAATAATTTGGAGAAATAAGTAGCAACAGACCAAAGATTTTTTTAATGCAAAATAGTAGTCCATGTACGTGCAGCTGATTCGATACTAGCATTCGGTTTAGACCAGCATTAACTGGTCAGAGATGGCGGCTCATTGTCCGTTTGGTTCGATTGTATAGTACTTTTAATTGAGAGAAATTTAATACATATTTATAGTAGTTTTAAGCGATATATTAATAGTTTTAACATTTTATTTTAATCTTATTTTAATTTATAAATTACGTACTAATTCAGCCCAAGGGCTGCGAGGTAATTTTTAAATATTAAACTATCTATCTATCTACCTGCCAAGTAAGATGAAGGGCAATGATGTAGAATGATATGTTTCCAAAGAAATGGTGTTTTCATCATTGGCACATTAAAATTATCATCATGATGTTTCAATAAAATATTATATCCTTAACTCACTGACCAGGAAATCCTGGCTATGAATTTGGTATTGACCAAATACCCAGTCTTATATACCATCAAACAAGTCCACAAAGATCTTGGTTAAATGGACTACAGACATCACACTATACTGGTAGTGTATCACTGCCTTATATCTCAACTGGTCTGTCATCGTTAGTAGACTCTTTGCCTGTTTATCAGGCTTCACAGTCTTTAAGTTTACCTGGTGCTGGGTTGACTACCAGTGAAGGAAGAGCTGCAGATTCTTGGGTAAGTTTAGCTGTCAGCACCTTTAGCTGTCAATTTAGCTGGAAGATCGGGTTATTTGGGTAGGAGGAGAGAGGTCAAGAGAAGGGTTTTTTTCTCCTGCTGTGGCCTCTTTGGTTGTGTGGGCTTCCAGTGGTGGGTAACATGGGTTCCTGTACTCCAGAAGACCTGATTGTTGGCATTTTTGTAGATTGATAGTGTCTTATCAGTTACTAATATTCATTGGAGAAGTTACATAGTAAGGGTTCGATCATCAAAGCTCTCAGATATTTATATTTTGACCAGCTGTCAGTCTGTTGGCTCTAAAATTGCTATAGAAAATTGCATAGCTGAAAGCAAAATGGTAAGAATTTGTATAATATTGAGAGATTAACCTGTCATCTTTACTGTTAGGGTGGGGGTGTGATGCCACACCCTCCCTTGAGGTCACGCCCAGCAAGTGCAGGAACAGTAAAGCCAAGACCTGGTTCAGGTGGAAGAGAAAGACCTCCAGCAACATTGAGAGGTAAAATTTAAACGATAGCTGATATCGCTGAGGCATTCTAAAGACACTGAACAAAGGTTTTGGGTTGAGGATATTAGGCAAGTTAGCCTCAAATTGAGAGTCATTGGTCAGGAGTATTTCAGCAATATCAAGATCAGCTAGATTTTGTATAACTTGTGAAAATGGCACTGCACAATCAATGAGCGGTTACTGCAGGAATTTTGAAGTTTTTATATACAACATGGCACTGACATGAACACAGCAAAACATGGTCCATTTCACATTCATAAGAAATGTGCTCTATTTGTTGCCCTTGCTTTTTTCTTATTTCCTTACTTCCCTTACTTTCCTTCCTCGATCCTTCCTTCTCTACTTCCATCCTTCCTTCCTTCCTTGTTCCTTCGTTCTTTGATGCCATTGGCTTACAATTTCCTTTCTACTACAGGTGGATGGGTAGAAAATCCTTCCTTCCTCTACTTCTATCCTTCCTTCCTTCCTTGTTCCTTCCTTCTTTGATGCCATTGGCTTACAATTTTCTTTCTACTACAGGTGGATGGGTAGAAAATGGATCAGCTTCATCCCCAAATCCTACTGCTCGACAAAGTGTGGAGGAGCTGGTAATAAGACTCCTAATTGTATTCTCCTTGATTTCTTACATATTAGATAAAGGAATAGAAAACAGCTGCTTGTGTCTCTGTGGGGAGGGAGGTGGGGGGGGGGGGAGAGGGGGGAGGGAGGAGGGCACAGTGACATTGTAGACAGTGTAGCATTGTAGTGACGTTCTCAGTGACATTGTAGATATATGTATTTTCCTTTTTTTAATACAAATATCAACTCAATTTCAGGAGGAAAGACTTCTTCGCATGGGAGATGAACTAAGTAGACTAGCATCCTATGAGGCAGAGTGTCATCGCAAAGATGGCATCATTAACTCCTTGAGAGATGAAATGGCTGATCTGAAATCTAAACTCAACAGTCAGAATTTTGCCTTTAGGTATGACATGGCATCAACTTCTTAACATGGCAATGTCACTTTTTTTTTGCCTTTTGCCTAGTAGCAATTATGTGAAGTTGTAGGTTGAGCATTTGTTTGGTGGTTTAGCTTGTTAGTGTGTGTGGTTTTCTGAGTAAAAGGTTTGTTAATGGTTTAATTCCCATTGTTGTGCATTTGCATACCCTTCTAATACCTCAGTGTGCCTCAAATGTAGCTTTGAATACCTAGAGCACTGATGGAGAATGACCATAAAGGATGCACTGTCCATTCTCTGGAAGAATATTTTTGAGTGAAGTGACAAGGACATTAACATTATCCTTAAACCTTTTAACGTGATCATGGTGTTATAATAATGACCTTGAAGGTATTGCTATTGATGATGATGATGATAATGGTCATGATTTTGGTGATGATCGCAATCCATAATATGACTATTAGTGGTCACTAGACTGAAGTAATCAATCTAATGTATTAACACTATCAATTAATGAGAACTAATTATCCTGTTTTCTTTACAGGGCTGGTGGTGAGGAGTCTGCTTTCTCTAATGTTGGTATTGTCACTGAGCTAAGACAACAAGTCTCTCAGTTACAAACCATGTTGAAAGAGAAAGAACAAAAGCTGACAAACTATCAAGAACAGTTACACACCAAGAATGAGGAACTAAACACTTTGAAACAACAACTAGATGCACAGGTAGAAAATTTCTCCCCTCCCCTCCCCCAAACTCCTCTTTCCTTTCTCTTTCCCTCCCTTCCTCCCTGACCCTCCATTCAATATTTCCTTTCTTACTCCCTCTTCTCCATTCCCTCCCTCTATCTGTTGAATATTCTGCTTGCTTGCTTGCTTGCTTACTTACTTTCTTGCTGACTTCTTTAATTCTTGCTTGTTTGCTTGCTTGTGTGCTTGCTTCCCCCTACCTTCCTTCCTTCCTTCCTTTTCTTCCTATATTTTCCACCTCCCTTGCCCCTTGTTTGCTTGCTTTCTTTCCATCCATCCTTCTTTAATAGTTTGTTTTCTTTCAACTTCCTCCTTCACCTTTAAACCTTCCTGACCCTCCCTCTGTCCCTACCTTCCTTTTCAAGACTTCTTATCTCCTTTCCCATTCATTCCTTGGCCTTGCTCTATGTATCTTACTAATCAGTCTACTTTTATTCCGTAACCACAGCCACAAGCCACCAAAGTCAAGCAAGACCCCAATGCCACCACCAACACATTAGCATCTCTAAAAACACAGTTAGCTGAAAAAGACAGAAAAATTGCACAACTGACCCACGATGTGGACAAACTGAACAAACAGAAAACACAGACTACCTCACTAATGAACTCATTACAGAGGGAAAATTCTGCTAAAGATTCAGTGGTTCACCAAGCAAAGCTTGAGATTGAGAAGTTAAAGAAACAGCTTAGAGAAAAAGATGTAACAATTTCAACAATATCTGCAAAGGTAAAAGTAGCCATTAAGGCACAGACGCAGCACAGCAAAGCATAGAACAGTACAGCACACCACAGCACAGAACGTACAGCACAACACCGAACAGCAAAGCACAGTACAGCACAACACAACAGTACAACACAGCACAGCACAGCACAGCACAGCACAGCACAGCACAGCACAGCACAGCACAGCACAGCACAGCACAGCACAGCACAGCACAGCACAGCACAGCACAGCACAGCACAGCACAGTACAGCAAATGATGAAGACATACAGTGCACTTTCTGCTCCTCTACCTTAGACACTCTTGGAACCAATAATTCTGACTTTCTGCTATAGACAGATGTGCTAGAGAGGGTTTAGATAAAAATGAATGATTGAATTAATGAAAATTAAAGTAAATGGTTAAATGAAAGACTACTGATATTTATCTTTAAGTTATTGATGATAGTAATGCCTCATAAAGGTATTGTTTTATGGGGTCGTCATTGACATTCAACCCGTTTTTCTTTTTTCCTTTTTGTAGATGACCCGTCAGAAGGCCACCAAAGAAGCTGAACTTGAAGCTGAGAAAAAAGAGAAGGAATTAATGTTTTATAAAGAGGTGGGTGGTCATCTTGTTGTTATTTAGCAACTGAGAACAAAAAGCTCTGGCTTAGAATATTTATTCTTTAATAATAATATTTTAGGAGGAAACCTCACTCATCAAGGATGATTTTCAGAAGAGTCCTCAAAATAAAATACAAATGAATAGAAAAGAAAAATATAAATGATAAAAAGCTAAAAACAGATATAAAACTATATATATACAATAAAAGGCAAAGATTCTATAAAAACGAGATTTTGATTTTGATTTGTTCTGTCAGGTTCAATGAAAAATTGTTTACAATTCTAGATAGCAGAGTTTCAGATAATCTTAAGGCCCGGACACACGGTGCAACTTTTCACGAAACATTTGCCGAAACACCGCGCGCAACACGGTTGTACCGTGTGTCCACCACTGAAACATCTCGTGCAATGTTGCGCGCAACAGTTCTGGACAGTTGCAGAAGTAGAACTCGATCCTACTTCTGCGGCTGTTGCGCGCAACGTTTCGCGAAACATTGGAATGGGTGGACACACGCTGCAACATTGTGTTGCGCGCAATGTTTAAGAAATGTTGCAGTGTGTCCGGACCTTTATTAAATGTTAGGTTCTATAGTACTATAGTTGTCTAGTAAATTGTAATTCTAAGTAGTTTATAGTTAGTTAACACATTAACGCTCGATTAACGCCTATTGTTGTGTTAACAAGCTAACATAACTAATGTCAACATCGATGGATTCTTCTGTAACTAACGATTACCAAAAAATCCTACAATTTTTACTTGAAGTAAGTTCTGCAGTCCTTTACTGGTACCTAAATGTCCTCGTAATAAAGCCGTTTTGTCTCCCAAAAACTGTTCTGCATAAAAATCAAATTCTTTGTTGTCTTTTGGTGTTATATCTGGGTCAAGAAATCCTTGTGTCAACATAAACAGTAACATGAAACTCAAGATTTGACCCTGGCAAATACCAGTCCATCTTAGATGTTGGTGCATAATATAGAGCAACACAGTTTTTACCTTGAACTTAGTTTAGTGTATTCAATCCGTAAAAACAATGGAAGTTTTGGTAAGAATCGAATCTATATTCTTTTTTCCCTCGTGTTTTTAACGTGTTTGTCAAAGCTGCATGAGCGATTATCGATGGAAGTCAGGACAAAATCAGTTTAAAACTTACTCGTAGAAGAGCTTGTATACTTCCTGGCTCTAAAATCTGCAGTACATGGGTGTCAAATAAACTACATATTTTAGAGCCTAGAATTTGGTGGAAGCTTTTTGTTCTTTTGTAGTAATTGATTTAATCTGTTAAGTTAAAGGATTGAATTTTTTGATTTCTATATATTCATTGACGTTGGTCCTATTTACAGAAGCTACAAAGTACCGAGAAACAGCTCAAAGATCGAACGAGACAAGTGTCAGAACTACAAAATGAAATGGAGAGAATCAAGGGAACTATCTCTGAAAACAGACAGGTATAGAACTCCTCTCCTCTCCTCTCCTCTCCTCTCCTCTCCTCTCCTCACTTCTTTACACTAATTCCCCTCCTTTTCTCTTCCCTCCTTCAGTCTACTCTCTCTCTAAGTTCTCTTTTCTTTTTTCCTGGTAGAACGAGTTCCATTTTGATGATAGTGTAGACAGGCAGGACGTGTTTGATTCAAGCTTAAATGAGAGTATTAATACAGCTGAAGCTAGTCAAGTAGATGTGTACCTGGACGATCCAATGACTACAGAAATAGCTTATATGGAGACGTTACTGTTGGAGGAAAATAGGGAGTTAGGAGAAAGGATAAGCTGGCTAGAAAATGCCTGCAAAAGTATTAAGGTTGGTGAGTTTAGCCTGCATAAAATAGCAAAAAGAGAAGAACTATAGTGAAACTTTTTTCTTGATTGGAAGAGACAGATTTCATTAAAGTCGCTCTTTCATTCCTATGCGCTCTTGGTCTTAATATTCGAATCAAAAAAGAGCAAAGAAATCGAGATCTAAATCTGTCTATCCAATATGTGTGGTATCAAAAGAAAATAAAAGAATTTTAACTGGAGTTTGTTTAAGAGAGATGCCTGCCGTTCTGAAGAGAAATCTACTTAAGTGTCTTCATATATATTTGATAGATAATTGTTAAATATGCTTTTGTTATCTGTTGTAGAGTGATAGAGCATTACAACAAGAACTTGACCATGCCAAGGCACAATTTGTTGATGCCAACAGAGCAGAGAAACTGTTGAAGGTTGATATGCAGCAGCTTGAGAAGAGGGTAGGATAGCGTTTACATCCTCAATGTATCATCACCATCAACACACCACGATTCATCACCATCATCATCATAATTCATCACCATCATCATTCTCATGATTCGTCACCATTCTCATGACTGATGGTATTCCTCACTTCATGAATACATGTGTTTGATTGTATTCTTTGTTTTCTGTTTTAGTTTGATCGATTTAGACGAAAGGCCATACAGAACATTTACTCCGGAGGCAAGAAAATGACTCCCAGTAAAGAACTGGACGACGATGAGCTACTTGATCTCATTAAAGACTTGGTTCAAGAAAACGTGAAACTTGTGGATGAGATAGGCGAACATGCTGAGGCTGCAGAAAGGGTATGTACTTAATGTCCATCAGTAAAAGTCTTCAAGGACCACAGATAGACTAGGAGAGGGTGGGTTCTTGGAGCTAGAGCTCATTTTGGAATACGTCTATTCTATAGCTTTAGCCACCGGTACGGTTAGTCAGGTTTCAACGGGACCAATCTCTACCGTTAGAACCAACGTTATTACAGTT
Organism: Telmatactis stephensoni; assembly: GCA_029948255.1. Lineage (NCBI taxonomy): Eukaryota > Metazoa > Cnidaria > Anthozoa > Actiniaria > Isophelliidae > Telmatactis > Telmatactis stephensoni. The sequence goes on along the minus strand of JALIZF010001062.1, from coordinate 36,073 downwards.
TTCAAAGCATGAATTCGTGTAGAAAAGCGAAAAAATACGGACCAACTTTTAAAAAACCGTACCAATCTTGAAATGGTGGCTACGGCCCTGAATTAGCTCCCCCCTCCCATCCCCTCATCCCCCCAAAAATTACTCCCATCAGTCCCTGGTCTTGACAGTTGAACCTCTTTAAAGAAACAACAAAAGACCGAAGGGAAGTATCCGTAATAGAGAGGTTTCTGCTTTATAGAGGTTTAATTTACAAAGGAAACCTCTTGCTAGAACCTCAGTTGATTCTTTCTCACATAAAACCTTGAGGACGATGATGCGGTCATAGAAAAGAACGTGTGCGCTACGTCCGTCTTAGTTGGTTTTGGTTGCTTAAGGTCACTAACAAATCAAAATTACTTTCATCACCATCATCATCATTGTTATAGCTCATTATCAAGGCCGACACTAGTGAAAAACGTCTGCGCATGCGTGCATATTACGATGTTTTCTTAAGAAATGTTTGAGTTTTAGCCTGAAATGAAATGCTCGTGTTCTCGGTGTATACATAAAATTTCTCTTGTATACTTTTGTGAGACAAAGATATTGTATTTATGAAGACATTATATGAATACTGGCCCTAAGTTTCAAGAAATAACCTTAAGTTTTGACATTTTGTGAAAACCATTGTTGAAGGCAAGCGTAAAAACGAAATTTGCATAATTTACAAAAGCACGAAGACTTGACTACGAGCATGCGCAGACGTTTTTCACTAGTGTCATCAAGGCCAGGATGCAAACGTATATTTTTCGTTTATAGACGCAAACACAAAAATCAGATTTAAAGGATGCCATGACTGTGCTTCGAAAAGACATGGAAAGTTTAGAGGTAACAATTTTCAAACAATGCAAGTTCGTTTGGTCTTTATAACATGAATTGAATTTGCTTTCTCCGTGACAGCGGCATCTCTCTAAGTACGGTTGTGGCTGCAAGACGCTAGAGGAAGAGCTGACAAAATTAGAAGAACTTCACACTCATGAAGCACTGCTATGGATTAAGGTTCGGCAAACAGTATTTCTCACTAGCATGTCTTAGCGGTGTTGAGCTGCGGACACGCTGTAACTTCTTGTAAAGATGCGCATAACAAAATGGTTCTTAGCATTATCTCCCGATTAGACTTTTCTGCTACGTCTTGCGCAACTGGCTTCAGAGCGGAGTCAAAATCTGTTTGAACGCCATGTAATTTGCTTTGCGCAAGAAGTAGAAATGGAATCTACTTATGCAGCTTTTCCGCGCAAACGTTACAGGAGTAGACACACAGTGCAGTTATGTATACCACCGAGTTCATTTTTTCATCCATCTTGGTTGCTCACCCCGACGTCAAGAATCTCGATCCCTTACTAATATTTGATGGATAGCTAGTTGCTTTGTTTCTTTCTGTGCTCCAACTCCCTCTAAATTTAACACCTGTAGAAGAAGCCAGCACCCTTTGACAGGCTTATAGTATGTAACATGCACTTCATAATTCATGAACGTTTTCTCTGCAGGACGTCGTGTCCCGTCTTCTCACGCACGAAGTATCGTGGCAGAAGAGATGCGAGGAAACCATGAGACGGGCTGGGGTGGAATTTGACGAAGATGAAGATGGAGGTAAAACAACTGAAACTCGAACATGTACTTTAGTTTTGGTTGATATACCTTACTATTTAGTTGTTCATTAGCAAACTTCATAGAATAAAATACGTTTTTCTTGTACTTTTAGATGGCACTCCTACTGTAGAGGGTCTTTGTAGACAGCTGAAGAAACAACGCGACCAGTTTAGACATCTACAAGCCAAGTGAGTGGGAATGCTGATTGGATGATGGTGGTGCTAGTGGTGAATTTTGATGTTGATAATCCTTTTGTTAATTGGTGGTGGTGGTGGAGTAATAATGAACAGTTTTCGTATGACTGTGAAAACGGCACCACACAGTCACAGCACGGTTACGGCAGGAATTTCGAATGTTTTTATAGACATCACGGCATTGACACGATCATGAAACGGCGTGGTCCTTTTATTCCTTTTCACTCAAGCAAAATCTACTCTTACTATTAGTGATTTACGTTGATGGTAGTAATGATAATAATTATGATGGTGATGAAAGTAGTGTTAATTGTACTGGACGATATTAATTATGAGAATACATAAATTGAAATCCATTTTTAAACTATTGTAGAATCACTGAAATGGAGGAAACACATCAAGAAGTAATTCTAAAACTTCGAGAGGACGCCAAACACGACGAAGAGCGTAAGATCGCGCGAGCCATTGCTGAGGTCAAGACGGAAGAAGAAGAGAAGCGACACAACTTAATGCAAGAAATGAGAGTTAGAGAGCAAGAAAGAATACGCGAGGCTGTTGAAACTGAGAGAAGAATACTAGAATCACAACACGGAAGTGTCACGCAGCTACAACAGGTACAACGTGACGCTCATAACGCAATATTCAAGCTATCGCATATACGTATTTCAACGTAAATGATTTATACAACTATGTAAACGCTTTGTGTTTAGACTTTGAGTGAAAAAGAACAAGAGCTTCTTCGTCACAGACGAGCCTTAGCAGAAGCCAAATCACAGTATGAACAAGCGAAGAATGAGTTGGTAAAAGTTAAAGAAAGTGAGGTGAGTCCTTTCCTTTATTTTCTTTTCCTTTCCTTTCCTTTCTTCTCCTTCCTTTCCTTTCATTTCCTTTTTTTTTCTTTCCTTTCCTTTCCTTTCCTTTCCTTTCCTTTCCTTTCCTTTCCTTTCCTTTCCTTTCCTTTCCTTTCCTTTCCTTTCCTTTCCTTTCCTTTCCTTTCCTTTCCTTTCCTTTCCTTTCCTTTCCTTTCCTTTCCTTTCCTTCCTTCCCTTCCCTTCCCTTCCCTTCCCTTCCCTTCCCTTCCCTTCCCTTCCCTTCCCTTCCCTTCCCTTCCCTTCCCTTCCCTTCCCTTCCCTTCCCTTCCCTTCCCTTCCCTTCCCTTCCTTTCCTTTGTTCTCTTCTGATTTTCTTTCCCAGTCAAAACTTACGATTTTGTTTCTTGCGCAGGCTTCTCTTCAAACCCAGCTTCAAGAATTGGTTACAAGTCATGAAACCCAGTTAAACCACGTGATCAAAGAGAGAGAAGAACTAAGAAATTACAAACAGGAAGAGGTGACGTCCTTCAAGGTTCGTTCTAGGACCACCATTTATAAGAAATGCCCCCCCCCCCCCCCCTCCTTCATGCCTACTTTTGTAATAGTGAAGGCTACTAGGAATACAATCAAAGAGGAAGATTAAGAGAAATTTGAAGTGCCTTCGTTGACTCTTACAGTGCCTTTCTATAATTTCTTGGGAACATAATCCCCAACATCAGGAATGTACTGCTCGTTAATAGTGATCGTTTTCGCTCACATATATCACATGAAGTGTAACTGAGTCTGCGTATACACTGGGCTGTTATGCTTTCTGACTGAAATAGATATTAATAATTCTCTGAGTAAGAACTAGGAAGAGTAACAGCAAGAGACCCTTAGGTGCTAATTGTGATATTGTTTAAACCGTTCACCTCATTGGTTAAAACATGAAAATCTTCCATAACATCTCGAATTAGTACATTTATTTCTATCTTATTCATTAACTGATTCCTTTTTAATGACAACTTTTGCTAGTTATAAAATTATAAAAATTATACGAGGGAAACTTTTAGCAAATTTGAAGCGTACTTTGGCTATTGTTTTGAACGCTTATCACTGAATGAGATATTTTTCCACCAAAGGAACTATGTTCCAAAACGGAGTTTTTGTACATTTTTCACTTATAGGATAATATATATATTCATTTTAAAAACCAAGAAATTCTATCGTGGGGAAAGCGAAATGCCACAGAACAATAGAAAGCCCCCTAGTTCTTAGTTGGACCATTACTTAATCATGAGCCACATACCTGTGGTATTGAGGTTTTTCACGTGACGTCATATCCATTGTTCGCCCCATATTGGCGGGCAAATTTGTGATGCGTTTGGCGTCTTATCGAAGAGTTTGGAAATTTAGAAAGTCGCTGGAAAGCTTGATAAATGTCCATGTTTGTATAACCAATTCATTCCTTGTGATTTTTCTACTGTTTTCGCTTTCCTCGGCTTACGTTTGCCCGCCAGTATCACGTGACTGAAAAACCTCAATACCAACTTTGTGGTATGCATTTGCAAAAATAAATTGTATGGTTTAGAAATTATACTATAAGTTTTTATAAAAAGGAGAAGATTACACAAGGAAGATATTTGGGTTTTATTCCAACATTCTCAAAATAATGGGTATATTTCTAGAAACATTTCTAGATTTGTTTATTGACGTCACTCTTCCGTTGCCTAGGAACAAACACGTCAGCATGCCCGCACCATTGTTGCCATGGAGGAGCGTCTACTTCAGCTTACCAAACAGAACAAACAGTTTGAAATAGAGTTAAATTACCATAAACAAGGCGGTAAGCACAGACCTACCTCACCCCGTAAAGAAAGACCACCCTCATCTAAGAAAGAGACAAATGCTAAACCCCAGTCTCCTAGGAAAGAACCAAAGCAAACTCGTTCGGTAGAGACTGAGACGGTACCACAGACAAACGTTGAAGCGTCGCTGAAGTCTGATGTCTATAAACTGGAGCAGTTGGTTCTGTTGTTGAGGTATGGATACTTTCTGTTCGTTCATTCGTTCGTTCGTTCGTACATTTATTCATTCATTCGTTCATTCATATTAGTTCATTCATTCAATTGGTTAGATCTTTTATTCATTTATTTGTTTGTTTATCCGTTCGTTCATTCATTTTTAGCCTTTGTTCGTCTTCTCTCCTTGTCTTCTTTTTCCTCTCTCTTCCTTCTATGACTCTCCTATAAATGTAAAGCATTCATCCTAGCCTCCTCAGCAGGCAACCCTTCATGGGATTCCTTTGTCAATCTGACCGAAGGGAATTGGTCCCCAGCAAGAAATGAAGGGTCTCCTCCCGTCATTTCTCCCGTCTTTCTTCTGTGGAGCCTCAGTCCCCTCTCGGTCGTACGAGACAGGAAGCCCAAGAGGAGGTGCTTGCGGAGGAGGTTACATTCATCCATCCTTCCGTCCTTTTTTTCATTAGTAGTTTTCTTCCCTTCCACCCTCCTTCCATTTAACCTTCGTTTCTCCATATTTTTTACATTCCTTCTTCATTCTCTAGAGGAGCAAGGAAGGCACAGTTGGTTAGTGCGCGGCCTTCGGTGCAAGAGGTCCAGAGTTCGATCCCCAGTGACTTCACATCCTTGTTTCGACTTCTTTCCTTTCTGTGTAGCTTTAAGTAGCTTTAAATACCCTTAAAACGGAGCATTGATGGAGAGAGGGGAGTAAAATGAGCGCATCGTCGACCTCAAGTTTATCAGTTGAATTACTGTCACGAGTTATCGACGTTAAATATGGTTGCTTTACTTTACTTTACTTTACTTTCCGCCTTTAATCTTTCTTACTGTTCTCCCCCGTTCTCTCTTTAAGCCATTTCTTTCTCACACTCACTAGGTCTTTCTCTTCTATCATTTTTAACTTATTTTTCCCTTTAAACAAGGCGTGAGGCGAGTCAGGCCAAGAAGGAAGCTCTAGCCCAATCAGACGTTGTTCAAGCCCTTCGTAGAGACCTTGCTGGAGCATCAGCGCGAATGTCCGACATGGCTGGCGAACTCAGCGACAAACAAAAACAAAAACTCGAAGAAAACGAGGAACGAATCAGAGAACAAGATCGAGAACTTGAAGAACAGAGAAAACAACTGCAACAACTATCAATGTTAGTTGATGAGCAACAAAAGCAAATTGATGTTCGTGAAAACAAGCTCAGTGAACATGAGCACAAGATAGTAAAGCATCAGAAAGATGCGGTACAGAAGAGACTACAGTTAGTAGAGTATACTGATGAACTGGAGAAGACTGTTGAAGATCAACATGTGCAAATGAGCCAAATAGAGAAAGAAGTACGTATAATGGGACTTATGAAAATATGGTATACTGTTCATATTTTTGAGTATACCAAGAACGGAGAGGAGAGGAGACGAGAGCAGAGCAGAGCAGAGCAGAAAAGAGGGGAGTAAACGGGAAAGGAGAAAAAGGTCTCGAACCTCAATGTGCATGGACTTACGTCGAGATTCCATTTGTCTCATTTTCTTTATTAGTCTACTTTTTTAACTAATACGCTTTTTGAGAAGCAGTTGCCCAGAAATTTTATCGGGAATTCTGCGGTCCAGATAGATAATTGCTAAATCTTTCTGGAAACGCGCCCAAGATATTTCAGTGGATTTGCCTGAGTTGCATTATGACTATATCTTCTAAAATAACTGTATTTGATATTTCACTTACTTCTAGAATAAGTCTGCAAGTGACTTGTACAAAGTTGGTTTGCGATGTCGTGGTGAACGACATGATCAAGTCATTGCACGGCAAAAAGAAGCTTTGATGGACTATAGAAAGAAAACTAAAGTATTGGAACAACTTAAACCACCATGTACGTACAATCATATTCTTTATTTTTGTTTTTCACAGACTTGTCTTGTGGACTCCTGATGAGGGAGGATCTTGCACAGTGGGGCTGGTTGGGTGGGGGGAAGAGGATGAAAGCCGGATGATAGAGTAGTAACATGCTAACTCGAACTTGGTTGTCTCAAATGCTCGCCAGGGGCGGATTTAAGGGCGAGGTGCGCACCCCTTCCTGAGACGACTTGGACTCTTTTCTTCTCCATACTTCTCGAAAATACCCTCTGGATCTTTTGGATGCCGAAGGAGATATTCCTTGATCCTCCCCTGCCCACAATCTCAAACAGATGCCAATTTCTTTGTATTGAAGCATTTTTCAGTCACTTGACTTCCTTTGTGGCTATACCCTAGTGGGAATTCGATAGCGGGGTTCTAATATATTTCTAGTGGTGTAATTCATTGAAACAATCGAAGAACTCCTCTATAATGTTTTGTACCTTTTGCTTTTAGTACCAAGTCATGAGCAATCCCTACAGCAAATAGCTGCATTGAAGAATGAATTAGCAGAACTAAGAGCATCTATTGCCAACAAAGAGGAGGATTATCATAAAACTGAATCCGAAATGCACACTGAGGTATGCACTAGGATAAATGACAATGACAGCAATTTTAAAGCAATTCCAAAATGATCAACAAAGATTGTGATATGGTTTTTATAACGAAAATTAAGGATAGAAGAGTACGACGTTACGGGGTCCTCATGACTCCATCATCAGGTATTCCAGGCATTCTTTACCTGATGATGGAGTCATGAGGACCCCGAAACGTCGTACTCTTCTATCCTTAATTTTTGTTATAAATTCCAAAATAATTATTATAACGGGAATAATAATGATTCCGATAAATCGACGATGAGACGACGACGACGACGATAATGATGGGTGGTTTAGATGATGATGATGATGTTGTTGTTGTTGATAATCTTCATTTTATGATCAATAATTCTATGCTATTAGGTAGAACGCACGACTACAAGCAAATCAGGAAGCCAGTTAGCGATAGATTCACAGAGTTCAGGAAGCAAACAAGAAATCGTTTGTAGTCGTATTCTTCCTTCAGGTTCAAAGGTAGACAGTTCAGGCAGTACATTATTAGAGAGTTGGTTTAAGGCTGATTGGTATATAAAAAGTGATGCTACACTGGAAACTTTAGAACAACGTTGCGTTAAGAGTTGGCGTAGCGAAAAGTGGTACGCGCGGCCACAAGAAATTGATGGGAACAATGTTTGTGAGTTTTTGAAGCTGCAACAATTTTTAACGTAACATTGTTCAAGCCTAGCGTAACATTCTTTTAATGAAACCTTTGATTCAGGGGCTGTTTTCAAGGAGGTAGAGTAGCCCTAGCACAAGTTTTTTTCCTTTTTCCCTGGGATGCTAAAACCAAAAGAGTTGTCCTGCTCTCTAAGAGCCTGTTTACATTGAATCAGGGTAAACCTAGAACCAGATGAACTCTAGTTTTCTTTTCCCTGGGACTCTAAAAACAAAAGAATTGTGCTAGGGTTACCCGGCTACCTCGTATAAACGGGTCCTAGTTACAGGAAAAGGAATACAGAAAAAAAACATTCCAGCATGACATCAGTGCCTAGGTCTATTTTTCACATGACGCATTTTCCTTTTCTTTTATTGATAGCTACGGTTACTTCGAGAGAAATCGTCTTCAAATTTGATGGAATCAAACTTTGAGAAAAGCTCCCACAAAGAGACTCAGAATGCTTTGGATTTGAGCGAAAAAACAGTGAGTTGACCCATGGCATGCACTTTCTAAAATGGCAGCCCAAAGTATTTGTCTGTTTTATGTACTTCAATGGTTTGTTTGAACTAGGCGTTCACTCGGGCTTCCTGTACCTGTAACGCTTTCTAAAATGATCTCCGATGTATTTGTGATGGAGCTCCTTTAAATAAGATATCTTCTACGCGTTTACTCGGGCTACTTGTACCTGTGATGCTTTGTAAAATAATTGCTTTACGTATTCGTCTACTTTTAGTACCTCAAACTGGCTCGTACTCTGGCTGCCTTACTAGAAGTCGACCCCCTCCCTGGTAGTCGATCCATGGCGTACTTACCCATAGAAGAACGAGAAAATCTAGAACAGGAGCGAGATAAGGTTGGTTGTTATAGTAACGTCTAGATAGACGTAGGCATATCGAACTCCTCTATCTCGAACCTCAAGGAAAAAGGGTGAAGTGACGGTTCAACATAATTGGTATTGAGTGACTGAGGAAAACGATCCAAGAACAATGGGTTTGTGTTCGAGAGAGCGGGGGTTCGATCCAAGAACAATGGGTTTGTGTTCGAGAGAGCGGGGACTCAAGATAACCGAGTTTGATTTACCGGGGTTGTACTGTACATATGAACTATAAAATCCCTTAATGTTTATTCTCAGGCCGTTGAGTTGATGGTTAACCGAGTAAACCGCTTAAACCAGAGGTTGGACAGAAAAGAGAAACTTCTTGGTGGCTACGAGGATGACCTTGTCAGCTTGAGGTACGATTTCTTGAGTTACTTGGAGGTATATCATCATGAATACACTCATATAGGTTATTTTTATCTCTAGGGAAACGCAGTCGGTTGCTGGACAAAAGACAGCTGAAGCCAAAGGATTAAAAGTTAGTAAACAAATTTGTTATTTTGTTTGTTTGTCTATCAGTCTGGCGTGAATTGAAACTTGACACAAAAAGACACATTCTAATCATGTTTTGTGCTTTTTAGCTTGACGTGCGAGAACGTCAAGAAGAGATCGCTTATCTGCGCGAGTCTTTATCACGAACACGTGACGAACTTGACCAGCAACGAAGACTTAACAAATGTCTACGTGAACGAAAGGTAACGTCAGTTGTTGTTGTTGTTGTCGTTATTGTCGTCGTCGTCGTTGTTGTTGTTGTTGTCGTTGTCGTCGTTGTTGTTGTTTGTTTATTTTGACAGCTCGGTAGGAGACGTGTTGCTGGGGACAAGTTCTTCCAGCGAAAGCAACATACGCAGACTTAGTGTTGCATTTCTCATCTAGGTATGAAAAAAGACAATGGACATTGCACCACTGAGTCTGTGTGTTGCTGTATGTGTGTTGCTTCTGCTTCCGTCGCTCATGAAAACAGGGCTTTCGTGTGGACTGATCAGGAAACGTGTTTCAATGGAATTCACAGGATAGATTTTGTCCCCTCAACACATTTTATTAACACACTAGCTACACACGACTAGGGGATTGGAACAAGTCACCCACTTCAAGTTCCTGCAGCATGCCCCCCTAATGTGACCTGATAACATGAGCAACAGTAATCGATGACAATCGTATTGGTTGTTGAAAATATTTCAAAAATCTGCAACTCTACCTTCATTAAGTAGCGTTAAAATGCATACCACGTTCCACGATCTGCGTTTTTTTGGTGTAATGTTGTCGGTTGTACCTGATGAAGTACTTTATTGCTGTTGCTTTTGTTGTTGCCGATGATAATGATGATAAAGATGAGGATCTAATGATGATGATGATGAAGACATTAAAGTTTCTTTGTACTCAATAAATAATAGAAATTCGCAATGGATTATGAAGATCGTGATCACCATACAGCATCCCATTCATGTTATCAAGACGAATTTACTAGATTTCAGGTACGTGTTAGACAGGAATTGTCCTTGAACAAGGTTGTACTCTAAGATTCACACTGAATCTGTTCCAAACGAAAGGAAGGAAAGAAGGGAAGAAAAAGAGAGAAGGGGAGGGAAGGGGAAAGGAGAGGAGAGGTAAGCTCAAGGGTGAAAGGTCTAAAGTATACCCTGCAGCTAAATCGACAAGGACTGACTGAGATGTAAGTGGAATTCGCAAAAATCGAAAGCCCTCAATCGTACTTTTTACAACACTCGAGCAAAATCTCGTACGGTGCTGACGCGTTCCCCCGCGCGCGCTCGTTCTGTTGCCCCGTTTGATGAGGATTTTTCACCTTTTATCACAAATAATTGTTGTAACAAATCGCAATCAGTTTTCCATTGTCTGTGCTCTTATCGACAATGGATTTTACGTCACAAAATGTTCAAAACTTTGCAGTGAAACCACAAGCGCACTTGCGATTTGTTAACTTCACCTGTGCCTTTCTTTAAAAAAGGATTAATATGTGATGTGTGGCTCGTTTAGTTTGTTTCTTACGTCAAGTAATGACACATTGTGGTTTTTCAGGAGGAGAAAAAGATAAGGAAGTCCTCAGAAAAAATGAAACGAAAAAATTATGAAATAGAATCTTTAAAAAGAGAGCTTCGATCAGCAGATAGAGAGCTAAATAACACGGCTTTAAAACTCCAAGCTATTGAATCCAGTCGAGTAAGTACTGCAGGATTGATATAATTGATGTAATGATAATAGAAATGATAGTCATGATGGTGAAGATGGTGTTTATATAGAATTTTTTAGTAATGGTCCGAGTAAGAGGTAGGCAACTTTGTACTGTTATGCGCAAAATGCGCAAACTTTTGGAGTTGTGGAAGAATTTCATGTTCACAATTAGCACCTATTTATATTTTTCTTGTCACTTGATGATGGCGTCACGATGGCACCGAAACGTCGTGAGTTTCTAACAATTAGCACCCGGCTTTCTGTATTCTTCGTCGTTGCTTGCCTACCTCTTACTCCGACCATTACTTAATAACTACGCTAAAAGTTGTCAATTACGTTGTCAGTGACTGTTGAAAATGATGATGATGATGATGATGTTGATGATAGTTATGTGTACCGTTGATGGTCTCAGAGTAGATTTCTATTAGTGTGAAATTTACTGTACAGACATACGATAGGTTAGTAGCCAATCAGAAGCCAATAATGAGCTCCAGAGCCAATCGGATTTCGATGTTACCTTACGGAAAAATCGTACGTAATCGAAAACGTATACTGTACCGTTTCCCACTGATACGAAATTTAACATGTCTTCGACATATAATTTTCATTGTTTTTCTGTACTTATTGAGAAATATTTTTATCCACAGAGCATTACTCGTGAAGACATTCCAACGTTAGAACTTGATGGTGTATAGCTTGTCAGATGAACGCGATCATCTTGTATATATATAGTGTATAGAAAATTGATCGTTGAATGAGTGGTCGTAAAATAGAGGTTGTCGCTTAAGACCCGGTAATACGAGTAACAAAATCGTGCTACTTCTCGCTCGAAAAAAAGGAGAAAGTGCTTCATGATCAACTTTTTGCAACAATTAAAGAAAATTTGTTGCGCGCGGGGTGGTAATACGAGTAACATTTGTTCTGCAACTTGCAACGCAACAATGTTGCGCGACAAGTTGCATGATTTTGTTGCTCGTATTACTTTAGTCGAGGTTCAACTATCACGTCTGTGGCCCCATCAATCTCTGTGGAGTTTCCAGAAGCTGTGAAATACTGTCATCCACTTTGGATAAAAATGCATGTCCCAGAAGGGAATGGAGCCACACCCGTAACTACGTTACCAATTAAAGAAGGAGTGTACAAACCTTTTCCTCCTTAGAGGCTGTTTATATTAAGGCGAATTGTCCCTGGTAGTCGGCATAACTCTTTTGATTTTAATGGTCCAAAGGAAAAGAAAACAAAGATTTAATGTGGAGTGACCTTCCCTTTTCCGTGGGAGTGCCGTTCACAGTTGAGCCATAACACTGAACGACTGAACCTTTCTACTTGTGAATTTCTATAAAATATTAAAGATAACCATTTGATATTGGATTATTTATGATATATAACGGTTTTGTATATAATGTTTTAAAAGACCGGTAGTATGATATTTGTGAGAACGAGTAAAATATAAATTAAAACAGTTTTTTTAGACTAATTAGTTTATTGGTATGTGTCACATGAAAAGAATCTTTATTTCAAGCATATTCCCATAAACTCACTATTAATTTGAACTTTCTTGAATACCTTGAAATAATAAAATGCCCAGAAAGTTTTATCAACAGGGCTGGTCCTTGCATTTATTTTTGTCTGAAATCCGAAATCAAAAGCAAGAAATCCAACTGATTCTTGACTGCTCTCAACTGTCCCAATACGAGAGAGTAAACGACTGAGCAAAGGGACTGAGGAAGAATCTTCAAAATTTAGTTTTGGGCTTCCTGTGGAGTTACGCACGGACGGACTTGCACAACCTCGAGGCAGTAAAAACACGCATGATACCAATTTCAAAACTCGTACTCGTCGTACTCTTAGTCGGATCTAAGTCATGTCGATCTCCCAAATAATAATTCGCGACAACATGCAGTGATAATTATTGGTACTAAAATAGAGCAAAAACAGTCAGAACAACAAGTATTCCGAAAAAAATTAAAATATGAGATTTAAAAAAGAGCACTAAAGTTAGCAGAGAATGAAATTTTGAAGTAGTTTTGATAAATAGCGCCAAAGTTATGGGTCGCCGATGTTGGCTTTTTCTCTCAAATATTTGATTTTTGTTTTTGTTGGATTAAAAGTTAAAGTGTCACCCAACACTTGCAAATTCCCCATCATCAATTATAAAATTGTTTCTACTAGCACCAAAAAAATATATCGACTCGACAATAATAAATGACTGCTCATTGTCTGTTCCTGTTGTTGTTGTTAGGTACCTCATAAACGAGATCGCCTTTCTGGTCGAGTTTGGTCGCAATCAACTCTCTCTATATATATGCTCGCGTTTCGTCGATAAGGTCAGGCTCTTTCGAAACTTGTCGCATGCAGCTGAATCAGGTCTTAGAGCTAGCGTGATTATAGATAAGCGGACTTTTGGCTTCTACAAGGGGGGAGGGGGGTGCACGTGCACCCAGTGTACCCCCTTGATATGGCCCTGGATCACACGTGGCCGCTCGTCTTCATCGGTTACATTAATTAAGTACGTCACCTTTTCCTTTGTTCCGCTCTTTTGGACTTGTCACCATGAGCAGCTGAATCCGGTCTTCTGTTCTCCTCAAACGCGCTTAACTTTCAGCGTCTCCTCTTTCGGTTTACTTAATTACACGTGAATGCTCTTCTACATCCGTTCCAGACGTAAAACTACACTTGCGCTAGCTCACGTAATGAATAATGATGACGGTCCTCAAGCATATAAATACGGAGCGCCATCGTTGGATCCTCCATTAGCGGCAGCGACGGCGGAGCAGAGGAAGAAGAAACAAACAACAAACAAAATACAAGAATAACCAAATTATGAAATTTTTTAACTAGCCGTTTCTAATGAAAATTAAAGAATTAGTTTCTCCGCAACTTCTATCACTGTGTCAATAAGGAAAGACTGGGAAGAACAGAAAGACGAAGAGGGGTGGGGATGCATGGGAGGAAGCATTGTGGTCCTAATTTCCTCGTGTAGTTTGTGGTACTAATGGAGGGAGGTTAGTCAGTGCTCCTTTTGTCACCTGGAAGATCTCTTTAATTTGGGGTGATCTTTAGCACATATTTTAAAAAAGCTTATCCCCATTATCTGAACTTAAGTCGTTAAAAAATAAGTCGTCGCATCACGTTCGTGTGGTGGAGAAACGGACCGCCGCGCCCCGCCTGCACTGCTGTACCTGAATCTAAACGAGGACCACTTCGAGCCTGGCCTGGCTGACCATACAAAGACTAACTTTGCACCGCTGGTACAAGGGTACTCAGAAAAGACGCATGCATCACACGTGCATGCACGAGGCCCCTCGTCGACGCATTGCGTCAAATGCCAGGAGTGCCATATCGGGCGTTCTGGAATCACGCGTGCTGGACCGAGCACCAGAAGCAACACACCACAGCCATCACCAAAAGTGACCGTGTAGCGACAGGTAGCATCCACATCACCACCAGCTGTAGCAGCACGAGGGAGCCTCAGAAAGGGTTAGTTTTTCTCTGCGCGCCCGTGCGCGACACGCATGCCTTTCGAGTTAATTAGTATAACAACACGCGATTGACATATTACCAAAAACCAAGATCTTTTATACTACTCAGCTTTTATTGTTTAATCTTAAGTTAATACAGTTGTTTTCCAGTTCTTCTAAAAGGACATTTGTATTCAGTAAACAAAAAAGAAAAGTAATTATGAGACAGTGCTTACAAGACCGGTTCCAAATATTTGTGGCTTTAAATTCGTACACACGGGTATAGGCCTAGGCTAGGCGGCGTAGAGTAACATGATACGTGTGGTATGCAATATATTGGTGGCAGCACCGCGCGCCATATATTGCACTATGCCAACTGTTAACGAAACAACAAGCATTCGACTCTCAAGAATAAGGTTTCATTGACATGCTAAATAATTCTAGTCCGGAGAGAGATGGAAATAAGTGTAGATAAATCGAATTAAAACAACTGTATTACTATACTAAAATTACAATTTCTTAAGAATGTTGAACTGCACAATAAACGAAGCATCTATCAATGTCTTTCCCGTATTTCACTCTAATGCACGTTAAACAATGGTTTCAATTCGATGTTAGACTATTTTTGCCTGCTCTCAGGTCGAGTTGAAGCCATTGCTTTGCGGGTAATAGAATGAATGCGGCAAAGACGCTATCTCTCAGAGATTAAAAAGCCAGCTAGAAGAGTTAAATCTATCTTACTCCCCTTGGTAGCTACAATTTGTACGTGTATCATATTTTTACTGTTTTCTAACAAAGCTGGACATAGACTAAAAGTATTGTTCATGATTTATCTTCTCGTTTCTCTATTTATCATTAAACTTTATGCCCAAACATACACAATTATTATAATACTTTGCTCTGATTGTATTAAGATGTGGTAACAAGGGCAACAAAAATCGTGTAATTTGTAGGGGAACATTGTTTACTTACAAAGTTTGAGAACCGTGTTACTTTCTATTTTTTTCGTGCAACAAATTCTTTTTTGTAAGTTTTAACATTTTTGACTAGAGTAAAAACACCTTTAATTTTCCGCAACAAAATTTGCGTTTGTTTCTCGTATTGCCACTCGTGTGAAACTTGCACGTTATCTTGCGTTAATACAGGCAACTTCGCTCTGCAATGTAGCAAATTCTGTGCGATAAGTTGTACAATTTTGACGCCCTGGTTACCACATCTCAAGACACTCTTGTTTTCGCAATCCAAACGATTTTGTCATGATACAACAAAGTGCACTATAATAAAGTTCAAGCTGACCAAAATCTACATCGACGTCGTAGCCCTGGTCCGGGAAAAAATTCTGCCTGTATGCTTTGTAAAGGGAGACGGGGGACATTTCATCCAAGTGCAAAGTTGACTTCAAATTCTTTGTAATTGCCTTCAGAGGTTAAAAGGAGTAGGCTTTTGAGTTTTGGGAGAGAAACGGGAAAGAGATGACGTTGTAGATTTTGTTCTACTCTTTCTAACCTAAATAAAGGCCCTTCCGCACAATCAAATTATCTATGACAAATTTTCTACGAGAAAAGGATTTTTCAGTCTACATGAACAAATTTCATATGACAATGAGCTTTCATCAGGTATTTTTAAATTCGTAAAACAGAAAAAGAATTACCATACCTGGAAAAAGCATGTTGAAATTAGCAAGACAGTGAAGTTTGAAGGAATTAAATCCAAACTCGCGAGAATATGAATTTTTGAAAAGTGTGAATTTGTAAGAAAACATTTGCTGGTAGGCATCTCTTGCGAATGTTTTCATACAAAATTTCGGAAAATTCATATCTTCGTGAGTTTGAAAGTTACTTCACTCAAACTTCACCGTTTTACTAATTTTGACGTGCTCTTTCCAGCTATGGTAATTATATTTCTGTACTGTGACTTTTGAAATTACATGATAAAAGCTCATTGCATTTGTGATGTGAAATTTGGTAAGATTTTCTCATGCCCACAAGCAAAAAATATTTATCAAAGAAAGTTTGTCATTGAAAATTTGGTCGAGTTGAAGGGCCTTAGCATAACCTGCTTGGCAGAGTTTTTTTAAATGAGAAGTGAAATTAGGAAACTTTTGCCAAGCAGGATACGATTAACATTAATTATTAACATTAACGATTATTTGAACACATGCATAATATTTTAGTTAAAAATGGAAGCTTTATGGGGCTTTTAAGTATGACGTCATTCGTGAGACAAATAATTTCCGGGTCCAATCCAAAAGACGTTTCCAATATATTTTATTTATTTCTACCCAGAATGGTTTGTTTTGATATCTCTGAATGATGTAAGTGTACGGTGTATAAAAAGAAAAAAGTGATTTATTCAATAACTGAACGCGATCTTCAAGTTTGGTGAAAAGGAAAAAATCAGGGAGAGGTTCGCTACCGCTTCCTTAGTAGACAAACCGGCTAAAAATGGAGCAACGTAGTCAAATATAAATTGTAAAAGTTTTAAAGTAACTGAGTTTCTGAGAAATAGCTAGAATGGGATTCCTGTGTTATGTTCGACACGGTTAAGTCTAAAAGGGACAATTACTATAGGGGGATGAATCCAATTGTACTAAACTGAGAATAGTCTCAGCTCAACCCCTATAAACCGACCATCAATAAGGGTGGTCTTTACGAGGGTTTCAATCAACCATGTCTGTTTCAATTTCTAAAAGTTCACTAAACCCCAATAAATCGACCACCAATAAAGGTGGTCTTTATGAGGTTCAATCCAGAACGGCGGTTATCACTAAATTCTCAATGCGCTCAAACCCTATAAACCGACCATCAACAAAGGTGGTCTTTACGAGAGGGTTAATTGATTCTAAAGGCGCCCAAACTCTATAAATCATGCAACCCTAGAAGCGTGGTCATTTAATTACTGTTCTAATGTTTAAACTCACTACCTTTACAGTATAACTTATGTCCATTGTCCCATCCGTATAGCTGACATTCTCTGGAGCAGTAGACTTCACTACAGTTGGCACATCTTTTGAGCTTCTCACCTTCACCTTCCAAGCAGACAGCACAACGACGTATGGGTTCTAACCCGACATACTGCCGATACTTTGCTAGAATCTGTGAAGACAATAGTGAATACCATGTAAAATTTAAGAAGAATATTTTTGAGAAACCTGAAAACGCAGTTATGGAGATAATGATAGGAAGAGGAGGAGGATCATCAACGTAAAAACAAAAAACAAATTACGGTGCACTTCACATAGACACGGGTGAAAAACGCATTGCGCATGCTCGAAAATTCGGCGGGAATTTGTACACGCGTTCGCGTTTTCGTTCGTGTTTACAAATAAATGTACTGCGTTCGTGTTTTCGTTCGTGTTTACAAATAAAAGTACCGTAGATTCAACTGTCGTGTATTATGCGAATTTTTCGTGTATTATTTGACCAGGGAAAGAGAACAACTAAAGCAGTGTTTTAGGAAAATAATAAGCGCTAACTTTTTACGGACAGCCTTAACTTTCAAGGTTTACTAAATCTCCAATGGTTTATTTAAAACTTCCGAGTATGCGCAATGCGTTTTTCACCCGCGTCCTTCACGTAACTTTTAACAAGCGGGTTCCGAAGTTTGGTCGGGAATTCCGAAGTTCAAGCAGTACTGACTCTTGGCAAGAGACCATAATACTAAGAGAGCGAAGCTCAGTATTGATGTCTGTGCCATGTTCGTGGCGGCTAAGGCTATTTTTAGTAACTTCGCCAGTTGCGCGCGCAAGGCCCTCAACCAATAGAATTTGCTTTTTGGCGTGCGCGCGGAAGGGACCGTTTGAATTCTATTGTTTAAGTGCCTTGCGCGCACGATGGCGAAGTTACTAAAAATAGTCTTAGCCGCCACGAACATGGCACAGACATAAATACTGAGCTTCGCTCTCTTAGTATTATGGTCTCTTGCTCTTGGAAGTTCACAACCAACTTTGTTGGCAAACTTCGAATTTACTTTCTGCCCAAATTTGCACTTAAATTGGAATATGACTTCTTGACTCAAGCTATCCATGAAAGATTCCATCGCCTTGCTTTATCATGCATCTTGTTTTAAGCGTACACCTTCATTCTAACGAATTTTCGAACTTGCTTAAGGCCCGGACACAGGTGCAACATTTCTTGAAACATTTGCTGAAACATCGCGCGCAACACAATGTTTCAGCGTGTGTCCACCCATTACAGTGTTTCGCGAAACGTTGCGCACAACTGCCGCAGAAGTAGGATCGAGTTTTACTTCTGCAACTGTCCAGAACTATTGCGCGCAACATTATACGAGATGTTTCAGTGGTGGACACACGGTGCAACCGTGTTGCGCGCGGTGTTTCAGCAAATGTTTCGGGAAAAGTTGCACCGTGTGTCCGGGCCTTAAGTATGTTTGCCATTGAAGTTCGTTGTGAACTTCCAAAATACGGATTAAACAGATGGCTTTGCAACTCGCTTTTCAAAAGTTATGTGAAACCTACTGTAAAACTTGAAACATCAAAACATCAAAACAAAGGCCAATGTTTTGTTGTATCAGCCTACCTGTCTGTAAAGAGATCTTATGTCATCATTTTTGTAGTTATTACGCATACAAACAGCTACATCATTTAATGCTTCATGGTAGTTTCCAAGCTCAAGTAGTGCTTTAGCACGACGGTATGCTGTTTTAGTTAGGAGATTAGAGGCTTTGGGATCATCTGAAATGAAAAGAAGAACTGACTACACTCCCTCCATTAGTTCCACAAACTACACAAGGAAGGATCCCCCGCCCCTCTCCCCTCCCCTCCCCTCCCCTTATGGTTAACTTCACAAGCTACAACATTAAATAAAGGGGTATGCTTTCCAACTTCTCTTGTTGTCAGGACAACCACTCAGTAGTCCAAAAGAGTGAAAAAAGCAGATAAAAAAGCTGTGTTTACCTTCCATACATCTTGCAATAGCTTGAGTACAATCCAAGAATGCCGATGACCAGTCATTACTTTTGAGGTAAGCTTGGGCTCTGTTGCTGTACAATGCTGCTGGAGTCACCCACCTGATGAGAAACAGGTTAAAAATGTAAGTAAATAAATAGAACCTATGTATGTGTGACCAACATTAAAGACTAAGGCCTGTGAGTTTGTATATTTGTAATTCACACATTTCATTTCACGTTGATTTTTGAGATGATCCCAGAGGACCTTGAGAAAGAAACTTCATGGAAAGGGAAAGAACTGCACACCAAACAAACTTAATTTGGACATGATCAAGCACATGAGCTGGAATTCCTGGACCACAGAGGTAAAAGGGAGTGGTAAAAACTACCATTATGACCATAACTTGTGATCCTCTATTCCAACCCTTGAACTAATATTCACAAATATACACGTATATTACCATTTCCACTGTTCACTGCCTTCTTTTTTCTCTTTAATGGCTGGCGGACAAACATCTAAAGCCTTTGAATAGAATTCTATAGCTTCTAAATACTCGTCATTCTTAAACTTGTCATTGCCAATGTCTTTGAGACGGACAGCTTGGTCAGCATCTAATGTCTGGAGAAACTCACGAGGAGTTTTGTTAAACAGCGCTTCTTCTTTCTTCCATAGCCTACAAGAATTTAATGGAGTTGGGTGTGGCTATTTGATTATAAAACAGAGGTACATGTAATTAAATTTGTCTTATTTACAACTACTAATACACCAGCAAAAACTACTATAATCAGTCATCGTTGCCAGGATTTTTTAGGATGTACACACAACCACTGAAGTGTCATCTCGAGAAAATCATACCGATTCCCTGTTAATCAGCTGCTTATTGTATTTTCCCAGCTTTTGAGGTACAGTAGGCACATGTGTATTGAGCATTAAGGTGGCTATACCAGTGCCAGACTCGTACCCAGTCGTCACTTATTTTTCATTCTGCATGCAACGCGAGCTCGCTAAATCCTTCCCATCAATCCCTTCGCGAATAAGAAGAAGTGACTGGGTACAAGTCTGATACCAGTGCATCATTCTTTCACTGTTAATTTACAGTACAAGCATAGACAACTTTCACAAATGGCAGACTCATTGTTCATGAGAACGAGGGCAGAAAGGCCTGAGTTTAAGTGCATCCTGTAAAATGCACATAAAATAGTTATTTCAAAAGGAATTGGAATAGATCATCTTTGATAGCAATAGAAGTGTCGTCACATGTACATGTATTTTCTGGTAACAAGGCCTTTGTGGCCTCGTTCTCATTTACTAGGCCCCCATTTTTGAAAGTTGTGTATACATTTTACCTTGAAGATCCTCTGTTCAGGCTTTGTTTCAGCGCCTTACAATAACCAAGCTATAAATGAATACCACATATATCAGCTTGAAAACAATCAACTTCCTTGAATGTTGCAAACCTTCAACAGTTTTGAAATCACAACTTACTTCATCGTCATAGTAACGTGAGAGTAGCACCATAGCTTTAGGTGTTATGCCGTTTTGAATAACTTTTGTGGCGCACTCAGACGAAGAATCTACAAGCCTTGTAATAGTTTTTAACACAGCACCACGAATCTAGGCAAAGACAATCATTTTTTATCTATAATCTGACATTGTTCAAAGTCATTGGAGTGTTATCATAGCAATATCAACTATTAGATTTTGATAATCAATTACCATTTACTGCCAAAATGCTTGTTTTGTAACCAACAACGAATTCAAACTTTCAGGTTGAATTTGTTTTTTTCTGTTCTGCCAATCTTGTGAAGGGGGTGGAGCTTATGCAAATGTCCACAAGGGAACCTCAAGGGGATGACCAATATGGGTCGAGTTTGGATCAAGGGTATTTGCGGCAGATCAGAAAAACCCAAAATCCAACTGAAAGTTCAAAGTTCGTCAGTCGCAATACATGTACAAGCATTTCCAAATAAGGTTACTATTTTAGCAACAACATACATGCAATTTATTGAATTTTAGTGAGTTCCTCAAAATCACTAAATTTTGTACTTGCTTATATCATTATTTTTTGGTATTCTTGGTCAATCATAATAAAAATCATTGTTTCATACTGACAATTCCTGAGCTACATGTAAGTACTGTAGCAGCTAAATCTCACTGGACAGAAATTCTTTAATTTAGTTTATATTGCAAAAAATAGTAATCTTAAGGTTCTACCAACTCAGAATACAGCAATAAAAGTGAAAGAGGAAACTAAAATGAAAAAGAGGGAAAAAATCTACACTTAATAAATCTCTTACCTCATTATCTTGAGAGAAGACAAACATGGCTAGGGTCTGCAGGATTTTCTGTTGGTTAGAAATAAAAAGAAATGAAAAAAAAATGTAACCCTTTTTGCTTGAGAATGGGACAAGTCAAGCAAAATTTGTGAAAAGACACTCACATTTTGCCATTTATACTAACACATTACATGTTGTTGCATTCAAAGATGGGAATGCATTGTATAGTAAGCAGGGCAAGAACAGACTGCAACAACATGTACAACTTCAGCAGACTCTATGAATTTGCAGAATTTTGGACATTGACAACAAACCATGTTCAACCCTTTTTGAAGAGGTATATACAGTACTTGTGGGATAAACATTATCACCATGCTCACCTTACTGTTACTAATAGCTTCTCTGGGTATCCCTCCAACAGCACAAAGTTGAAGGCTGACAGTCATATATCCAAGGTACAAGTCACGGTCAGGGATACTTACTGTAGAGAGAAAAGCATCATGATAAGCATTCCCTACCTTGTGTTCAATATTATTACATGTATGAAGCTATGATTGGGATAAACACTAGGAAAGAAGGAAAGAAAGAAGGAAGAAATGGGAGGGAGGGAGGGAGGGAGGGAGGGAGGGAGGGAGGAAGGAAGGAAGGAAGGAAGGAAGGAAGGAAGGAAGGCATAACAAAACATGTTGTAAGCTTTACCTCCATACTCCAAGTATTTAACAATGTTATAGTTCTCAACCAATTTCTGTGAAATCTCCTGGTTATAGCACAAAGTACTAATAATCCTTAATGACATGTCGATCATCTCTAGCTCTCCTTGTAGGATGGCTGGGGTCTTGATCCACTTCACAAGTGCCTGAAACAATGAAAAAATTCAACCAAAGTTCTTACTGGTAATGGCAGTTAGCAGAACCCCAGTGGCTGTCAAAAAAATCTTCCAGTTCTGACCATGAAGTTTGATTCTGCTCATGTGCTCCTGCAACTTGCCCTTAGCTACATGTAGCCATGGTTACATACATGTATGACAGTGAATCATTGGGTCCACCTCTTCGCCTTATAGAGATGATGATGATGATGATAAACTTTATTTCAGTGTCAAGTTATTTAGCTTACTAGCTAATTGGGGACACTGGTGTTTTTCTAAGAGAGAATTTTGGTACAGAAGAGATCGGGTAAACTAAAGATGCTCAATAAACTAAACTTAAATGATTTACAACTGGGGATTGTCCACTTGAGAGAGATTCAGACTGCATTTACAGTGATTTCTGTTAAAGTGCTCCAAAGCATATGGTTGTGTATTTGGCTGATAATGTATGTCAGTTCACTGTACACAATAGACTCTCTAAGTTATAAGGAAAAACTTAACAAAAACAATACCTTGGATATAATTTTCTCCTCAAAAACTAGTTTTCTGTGCCTGTCATTTTGTTCTGCAATCTAAAACCAATGAAAGTGTTAGTTAGCATGAAAAATTATTGTTATCATTAATAATCATCAACATTGTCATAATGTTTAGACAATGGCAAAATGATGCAATCCAATTCCCACAGTGCTCAAAGCATTACTAACAGAGCTGCAATTTTCACAGTAGTAAGAAATGGATTGAATCTTGACAAGACTGTATCATAGCTGTTGAACATTTGAAATTCCTGCTGTAACCATACCATACTGTGAATGCTGTTTTCACAGTCATACAAAATCTGCTATATAGGTACTAGTAATCCAACTACAAAACGTTACAATCCCTAGAAAGTACACTGTAACAAGCCCCTAAAAGAACAACCACTAAAAGCCTGCAAATACTCTGTTAATGATATCTTAACATATTCTAACAGTTAAGATTTCTTTGGATAATATATATTGAACACATTTTGGGCATACTCACTGGGTTATAACCACTTTTTCCTACACCAAGGGCACATTGAATTACAGTAGAATCCCGATTTCTCAAACCTCCCGATTTCTCAACCTCCAAGGGAAACAGAAAAATTATTGGTTCAAAAAAATTGGGAGGTTTGAGAAATTTGGGGTAAAACTACAGTGAAAGAAATCCAAGGGAAAATACAACATTTGTTTGAGTTATCAGGAGGTTCTAGAAACTGAGAATTTGAGAAATCAGGATTTAAAAGTCAGACTGTACTTAATAGAGGTTCAATTATACAATGTTTGTTACCCATTAATTTTCTTTGCATATTTACCTTCAGTATAATTTGTGCTGCTGCAGTCTGTACTTTCTTACTCCATCGTATTAAAACATGATAAGAAGCATCGTGTGTACCTACATATTTGGTGCCTTCAAAATGCACAGGATCAACATATGTTTCACGCAATCGCTCAAGTTCATCAATCTGATATTGTTCTAAACCTTGTTTATAGGCCTTAACATGCATTTTCTGGCAATTGTCTTTGTATATATATTCTCCAAGCTTGGATAGACCATTTGCAAAAATAACTCTCTCACGAGCTTCCTGACTGTTGCAGCAGAGTGAAGCAAGTCCATGAACAGCAGGGTAGCATGTCATTATATCCATTCGACCATCAATGAAATCCATGAAAAGCTCAACCGTATCAGTCTCAACAAGTGTTTTTGTAAAATGGTCAACTTTTTTGGAAAAATCTACAACAGCTTTAAGGACAGTTAGCCCAAAGTAATAAACCATTTTCCATGGGACGTTTTTGCAGATGGTTTCATCTGGGATGCGAAGTTGTAGAATTCGTTGGAGAACCTTGAGCAAGTTGCACTGAAATAGAATCCTACCAAGAGATGGCAAGGAGTCAACACATTCTCCATTCTGAAATGCAAAAAGAAAACACAAATAAGAACTGAATAGATTACAGCGGAAGGGTAGTACACTGTATTTTCAGTACCCTGATCTACAGCCTTGGACAATAAACCTGAATATCCACCATATAAGCACTCCTCGCCCCCATCCAATGTTGGTCAACAAACTGCAGAGCTACTGGCTTTTGCAAGCTACCCAACACTGAAACTGGGGAGGAGGGTGTTTGAAGGAATTTTTTCCAAAGCTGTAGTTTTTACCTACACTTAGTAAAACTTAAAACTGAAGGAATGGCCTTGAAAAGGGCCTAAGTAACATTGGCATTGACATACATTGTAGGCATTGACACTTTGAAGGAGGAAAGTAAATACAATAACTGTAAGAAGGCTTCAAGTCCAACCTCAATTTGAAGTGCAATTTGGGAAAGGTTGATTTTTTTCTACAGTTAACCACCCATAAGTGGATACCCTTGGGACAAAGAATATTTATTGGTGTACAAGGGGTGCCTGCTTATGGCATCTTAAAAATGTAGAGTTTGTCAGAAGAAGGGGTTAGGGTTGCTTTCCATTTATGGGAGACGTTCAATGGCAAGAGGTGACCATTATTTTGTGAAGATTCCAATATATTTGCCATGGTGACGAAATGGTCACAGCTTGCATTTGGGCAGTAATATTCATTATCATCAATAACATCATCATCATCATCATCTGTTATCGCTGCCCTCAGTGTCATTATTACTAGTTCCATCTGCTTTTAATAGTACCAATAATGCCTTTTTCACAGTCAAATGAAATTATCTCTACTATAAAATACTACTAAACAACACAAGGTTTTCCTTATCATTGCTTTGTGAGTAAATTGTCATAAATTGGTAAGAGCAGGCTTACATGGCGGTACAGTTAGAGGGCCCTAGAGCACAGTGGCACTTGGTCAAGAAATGGTTGGGTATGCAGCTCAGACTGGGGACCAGAAACACCCCAAAAATTCAGCCCCACACCAGGAAAGTGATCTTTTACAGATCTTAGATAGGGAAAACTGTATTTTGAAAGTTTTTTCTCTTCTTGCCATTGGAAATTTCATCAGTCTTTACTCCCAAATCCATTTTTACCATATTTTTAAGTGTACAAACCAGATCCTGTCATGTCCCAAATTCATATTAGCAAAATATTAAGAGTACCCCATCTCCAGCCTCAGCTGGGCAACTACTGAAAACAAAAGAGTTGGCCCTCATGTTAAACAGACCCAAACTTAGACTTTTCAGTTTATACTGGGACTGTAAAAATACTAAAAAATATCTAATAAATGTGGACAAACTATGTAACGATCTGCATCTCAAATATGCTCTAAAGATAGGCATAAGCATCTATTATATCCTCCTGTCACACAAAGTTTTCAATTTCACACCTTTCAGTTTTGGTTTGCATCAAAACGTCAAAGAAGTCTTTCAGAATCTGAGACTCACTCAAAAAAAGAAAAAAGAAAAAGAAAGAAAGAAATACACGATAATTTTAGATCAGTATCTTATAATAAATATTTCAAATTTTTGTTTTATAAGATTTCAAAATATTTGATACTGGTAAAAACTTGACTGTGTGTGTGTGAAAGACTAGACGATGTCCCGGGGGGTCTGTTTGTCAAAGGCTAAACACGCCAAAGGCCTAAAAATAGAACATTTTTTTAAGAAACAGAGCAATTTTTAGGAGTAAATATGTTACAACAAGCTAAAAGATAACTTATATGAACTTAAATGAAGTGTTTTGAAGCTCAAATGATTTAAAATTTCGATCTATATTCTTCTTTGAGTCGATTTCACACCTCGAGTTCCGACGTGCGAAGATACCAAAACAGCACAAAACACGAAATTGAACGACTTTTCTTTACCGAAACAATGAATAAAACAGCTGGTACTTACTTTAGTTTCGTTGAAGTTCTCCAAGAACTTCACGATTTCGCTCAGGGCCTTGAATTGTGCATACTGGAGTTTTTCGTTTCGACCCAAAGCGAGTTGAACAGCTTCGAGCGGGCTCTCGCCTCCGCTGATAAAAGTGAAAAATCGGGCAGTTTTCTTCTTCCTGCCCTTTTCAGAACCTTTACGGGTATCTAAAATATCTCTGATAATTGAATCCACTTCGGGTTTCTCCATGAATATTGTGTTAAAAATCCAAACCGGAGACAGACAAACAACTTCTTTCCAAAGAACCACTGAAAGAACCACTGATGGAGAATGGAGTGTGGACTGGGTCTGATACACAGGATACCCACCAACTCGAAAGCTTTGGCTTTTAGCTTTGGATGCTACACATAACCCTTAAAAAATCTACCCATATATTTATTATACATCAACTAACTTTTATTTAAAATCTAAGAATGTGTAATCTATTTTCAATATCTAATGTGAAATAAGGAATAAGAATGACAGAGACTATTTCGCCAGTTAAGGTGGCTCGATACAGTTATTGACCATGCTTCCGTTTTTCATTCCATGAATTGAGCAAATTACTCTTGACCAATCAAAACGGTTTTTACAATAGTTATTGGACTTAAATCAAAGTTTATATTTTTGTCTATTTCACTTCGATTTGTGTTGCTATGGCGACGGTGAACAAAGATGGCTGAAATCAATTTTTCTGAAATATCTTTCGAAATAGAGAAGCTCTAGACAAGGGACTATATGCACAATAAACTACATACTAAAGCAAAGAAATTAAGACTGAATCCAAAATTTGCCAATTTCCGGTCCTTTAACTGATTTCAGCCTTATTTTATATCGTTGTCATGGTAACACCAATTACACTGAAACTGACAAGCTTATCACTTAATAAGATAATCAATAAATTTCATTTTTGAATTGTTTGTAATTTATTCAAAATTGACTTGCCGCGTAAAAATTTGTAAATTGTGCCTTAAATTCTTTGCCTTAGTGAGTAGTTGATTGCACATCTAGTCCCTTGTTTAGAGCTGCTCGAGTTCGAGAGATACTTTTAGAAAAATTGATTTCAGCCATCTTTGTTTACCGTCGCTATGGCAACACAAATAGAAGTGAAATAGACAAAAATCAAAACTTTGATTCAAATTCAATAATTGGTGTAAAAACCGTGTTGGTCAGTTGGTTGGTCAAGAGTAAAATGAAGTGAAAAACGGAAGCATTGTCAATGAAAACTGTATCGAGCCACCTTAAGAATGACATTGCGCGTCAAAAAGACTTAGATGATATCGAAAGCATCCGATCCAGCGGTGAAGACGCGTTACATCTGAAATTTGCATGCAGATTTTTGACCGCATGAGGACTATTACACCCCACATCAAGCTACATAGCCTTGTTCCCCCCAAACATAATAGTGGTTACGTTACTTCCTGCGATCTAGTAGCAACCTTATGGTCCCTAAATATAAGACAAACAGATACAGATCGAAGTTTCATTCCAGCAGCTACAAGGAGCTATAACGCAAGAGGACTTTAACTTTGCATTTTATTAGTGTGTATATATTTATTCATTCTTTTATGAATTTTTATACTTCGTTACTTTCGTTTTTATTGTATTTCCACCGTTGCCACCAACGTAATAGGCCACTTCACGCTTTCGTCCGCCATCTTGAACTGGGACAAACGCGCCAAAATTTATAGAACAGATAGAAATCTGGATCACTTTGGCTTACCATAACTCGGCTCATTTTTATCTTATTTTTTAAAAAAAATTATTTGTTTTGAAACGGTATTGGCTTTGTTTTTTGACTACAAGATGAGAAAAAGAGGATGTTTGTTTTCAAAATAAAAAGTTCGGCATTGTAAATATTAAGAACATTCGCGAAAAAAGATTGACTTGAGAAAAGTACTTAAAATAATTGTACGAATCTTATTTTCATTTCGACACATGGCATGCATGTCTACAAATCATTGAAGTCTAAATTTTGAAAATCCGACAAATTTGAGCCGAGTTATGGTAAGTCAAAGTGATCTAGACTCATTTCTATAAATTTTGCCGCGTTTGCCCCAATTCAAAATGGCGGTCGAAAGCCTGAAGTGGCTTAAGGCCCGCGCAAACGACTTCAACGTTTGTTTCAACATCCTTTCGATTTTGTTGAACGCTGTTGAACAATGTTGAACGATGTTGAACACTGGGGTGGCAAACGATTTCAACATTTGTTTCAACATCCGTTCGATTTTGTTGAATTGCAAAGTTGAAGTCGTTTGCCACCCCCTTTCAACAGTGTTGAAACACTACAAGACGGCTTAGAGCGCAAGCGCAAACCCAACAATGTTGAAAGAGGGTGGCAAACGACTTCAACTTTGATTCAACATTCAGAGAACAAAAAAAATGTTGAAGCAATGTTGAAGCAAAGTTTAAACTCTTTTAAACTTCATTCAACATCGTTTCAACACGTTTCAACACGCTTCAACATTGTTGAAAGGGGGTGGCAAACGACTTCAACATTGATTTTCAACAAAATCGAAGTGATGTTGAAACAAATGTTGAAGTCGTTTGCGCGGGTTAATAAAGTCAATATCATTATCAGGTTTAGGGCTAGGTCAGGGGTAGATCCTAACAATAAAATAATTAACATGCTTTGTAAACTAAATAACAGAAAAAAAGGAAGAAAAGAAATCACTTATAATAACACTTGGGAGTATCCATCAGAACCTTAGAAATGAGTCCCTGAATAAATGCTTTTTGCAGCAATAAGTAGCTTTAGTTTTTATTTATTAAGAATAAATAAATTTGATTACCGTTGATCTATTTTGAAGGGTCTTATAGCCTGTGCAATGATTTGCAACCAGCTACTCTCTAAGGCTACCCTGTGAGCCTCCTTTAACCTTCTACGGGGCGAAAGAAGGTTAAAGGAGGCTCTGCTCCCAGGGTACTCTCAGGATCGCCCATATAAAGCCTTAACTCGCTGTGGCATATGATTCGTATGAGAAAATACCTTATTATATTCTAGACTTCAGATTTATATTATAAAAATACGTTGAAAATATCCTTAAAAGGGACTTCTATTTGGGCTAAAGTTCAATACATTGTCAGTAGTTTGCTGTGCAAGTTCTGTGCAAAATCAGGAGCCCAACTGGCAAAACGGGACTTTTAGACAGACAAATTACTGTAAAATACATAACACACTGATAGATCCACTATTGAACCATTAATTTTGTCTTATATTTTTGCAATTTTTCAAAAGTGAATCATATCGATAGATACATTTGAAGCATCAAAGTCCACTTCCTGTTTACGCAGGAGCTAAAAATAGCACATCGCGTTACGTCATCTATTGCCAATAACATTAGTCACGTGATGAATGATGTTGCTGCTTATTTTATTTAGCGCCATTTTGGAGCAAAAGAAGGTTCCGGTTGCTTTGGGATTTCGCTGGAAAACTGAACAAAAAACCCTCAAATTTTATATTTAAAGTTTCCTGATGAAGTGGGAATACAAGGAGGAGCATCCTTTTGAGAAAAGAAGGGCCGAAGGGGAAAAAATTCGAAAGAAATACCCTGATCGAGTCCCGGTAAGTGAGTTGATTTTACATATGTGCAACGCGTCAAGCATTCATTCGTTGTACTTTAATGTGTTAAAGGGAGCTTTTAGGAACGTATATCAGTATTCAGACTGAACCTAAGCATTGTTTTAGATATTTTAGTTGTGTTTTTGTTGTTGTTTTAGTGTTGACGGGTTAATTTTTCGTTGTTTACGCCCCTACTAGCTGCAAAACATTGGACGTCCAAAATATGGCGTCATTTCTTGTAGAGATTTTCTCTACAAACTGAAAGGCTTGACTTTCTTTCAGTTTTGAAGCTTCATCCTCAAAATTATAGCTCTCAAGTAGTAAAATCTTAAGAAAGATCGTAGTCTTTTCATCGTTTTAGATGTTGTGGACGTTTTCAGATCAATTTTAGCTAATTTCAGTCTGCTCGATTCATCGATTCAATTTTTTGAACTCTCCCACGTATGCAAGTCCCATTTTCACTTAGTCTAATTTTTTAAATCGTTTCTTTATATAATTTCCTAGAAATCTCACATCGCAAAAAATTGTCCAAATTCAAAGAATTTATGTCGTTTCCTGTAGTCGTTTACCGAACTGTGACTCTAAGTGGATTTAAACTGAAACCGAAAGTTTGCTGAATTTTCTGGCAATTTGTTTCCATAGTCTGTAGTTTTATTGGATTTTCTCTATTAAAGAAACATAATTTATTGAAAATTGGGTTTAGTTTCTGCAGAGTTTTCCCAATATTTGCAGCAGATTAATTATGAGAAAGTATTTCCTGGTTTAGACCTACATTAGAGTTGGAGTGGATATAGCAATCTTAAGAGTAGCTTATGACCATTGTGAACTGAAACCAGTCCCAATACCCCAGTTCCAATATATGCTTCACCTGACATAGATGTATACAAAGGATTTAGAACCAGGCTACGTCCAAAAATTTTTGTTTTGTTATACCCTGCGAGCAGAGGCAGTTTTCCTTGCACTTCTATGAAGAGAGAAAAACTAGTAGCTTTTCTCTCTTCACAGAAGTGCAAGGAAAACTGCCTCTGCTTGCAGGATCGTTTTGTTACGAATGACTGAGCTTTATGCACGTAACCTCATCTTGATTCCTTTGGATCATGGCAAGTACAGTGTATCTCAGAAGTCGGCTATTGGTAGCAGGACAGCAATGGAATCAGAATTCTTTTTCTTACAATTCTGATTACAACACTTATGATCCTGTGCGTACTAAAGATCAGAATTGAAAGTGGATTTGAAAGATTTGACTAATGACAGAGATTATGCCAAGGCCATTCAGAGCTCATGCCCAGGCCATTTGCAGGGAAACAAACACATAAGCAAGCACTAAAGCAAGGCTGTGTGATTCTCTTTACATTATTTTGATTCACACTAGATCACACTAGATAGATTGTAAAGCCTCTACTGTTTCAATTCCAACTCCCACACTTATGACACTAGTATGAACCAGGTTCAAATTGTGGTACATGCATGTCACTTTCATGGTTTTCAGTATCTGAGAAAAAAGCATTGTTCTAAATCTTTGTGTTCTTGAATGAATAATAATAATTATTAAATAATTAAATTAAATAATTATTAAGTGCTAAGCCTTGATCAAACGAGAACTCAAGTTGATGGAAGTTTTGACTTGCGTCTCATTTGATTGCAAATTTGTGTCAAATAGTGGCTTCTTGCATTGACTTGAGTACTTTCAATATGCTCAAATTTGATCACAATTTTATGCAAGTTTTGTATCATTTGAACAATCACTACACAAACCTTTGCAAGTGTTTTTTTTCCTTCTTATAAAATTTTAGCCTGAACTTTTGCACATCTCCCCTATTTAATTAAAACAAAAACAAAACAGATTTTCCTGTTATCCTTCAGCTAGCTGATTTCATTGAGTTTTCAAAAATGGAGCGGTGTTCAAACATGACGAGCAAGTTGTTAGTGTACACTTTTATGCAAGTTTTGTATCATTTGAACAATCACTACACAAACCTTTGCAAGTGTTTTTTTCCTTCTTATAAAATTTTAGCCTGAACTTTTGCACATCTCCCCTATTTAATTAAAACAAAAACAAAACAGATTTTCCTGTTATCCTTCAGCTAGCTGATTTCATTGAGTTTTCAAAAATGGAGCGGTGTTCAAACATGACGAGCAAGTTGTACACTTGCATCAAGTTTCATCTCATTTGATCTCATTATCATCTCTTGATAAAAACACAATGAAAACCCAGAGTGTACATGTGCTTACAAAGAACTACAAATGTTATGATCCCTGATCAAATTGTAAATTCTCATTTGGGCTCTTTTTGTTTCAAAGGAGTAAATGGATTTTCATCAGAGATTACATGTACATTTATTAGAGTCTTGACATTTGAGTACCACTATAAGTGCATGTTTTTAGTTTTTAATAATTACATTTTATTTGACTGTATAGGTTATTGTGGAAAAAGCACCAAAAGCCAGAATTGGAGACTTAGATAAAAAGAAATATCTTGTACCGTCAGATCTCACTGGTAAGACAAAGATGCTACCAATTTCACTCTATATGACTTACTCCTTCTTGTTCTTTGACTTCTCAAGCTCTCTGCCATCTTAAAGTTGAGTTCAAGGCCATTAGTCCAAACAGAAGCCCATTACCCAAATTTGGTGCTACTGTTTGTTGATCTTGTGGTTGCGTGCAACAGACAAGTGCTGATAATCTGTAAGGGGTGGTAGAGTCTGTGTATGTTTCTTCTGCTTATGCTTATGTCACTAATGAAAAGACAAGCACTGCTAATGAGCAGTACATTACTGAGTCTGTGTATGTTGTTTGTGTTCATGCTTTTGTCACTAGTGAAAAGACAAACACTGCTAATGAGAAGTACATTACTGAGTCTGTGTATGTTGCTTGTGCTTATGCTTATGTCACTAATGAAAAGACAAGCACTGCTAATGAGCAGTACATTGCTGAGTCTGTGTATGTTGCTTGTGCTTATGCTTATGTCACTAATTAAAAGACAAGCACTGGTAATGAGCAGTACATTACTGAGTCTGACTGTGTATGTTGCTTATGCTTATGTCACTAGTGAAAAGACAAGCACTGCTAATGAGCAGTACATTACTGAGTCTGTGTATGTTCCTTCTGCTTATGCTTATGTCTCTAGTAAAAAGACAAGCACTGTTAATGAACAGTGCATTACTGAGTCTGCGCATGTTGCTAGTGCTTATGCTTGTGTCACTAGTGAAAAGACAAACACTGCTAATGAACAGTACAATACTAAGTCCATGCATGTATGTTGCTTGCATGAGCTTGTGTTGCCTCTAAAGCCAGCTTGCTTGTTCATCCCCAAGATGCCATATTGAGTTGCTCCTTTTTGTGGTTTTAGTTGGACAGTTTTACTTCCTGATCAGAAAGAGAATTCACTTAAGAGCTGAAGATGCATTGTTTTTCTTCGTCAACAATGTTATCCCCCCAACAAGTGCAACTATGGGACAGCTCTACCAAGAGCATCACGAGGAGGACTTCTTTTTATACATAGCATACAGTGACGAGAGTGTTTATGGCACTCACTAAATACATTTCATGCAAGGAATGCATGTGCACCAAGGTCTCCACCTGGCTAGTATGGGAATATTAGGGTCATAGAGTATTGTGAGTGCATAACTCACATTGAAATCAAGTCTCAAATGTCCATAAAACAATTATTATAAAATTAGAAAACTTAACCTAACAGTTATTCTGTCAAAAACGTTTTTATCATGCATATAACTAGCTCATTTGTTACCATTTTCAGTTATCTTATATGCTGTTTCAAAACTAATAGTACATGAAGATTGTCTCAGCCAACAAGGAAATAGATAGAAAGGACAGATTGCAGAGATAAGCCACTTCTAGTTATTTTACAGCAACAGGTTTCATAAACAGAACACACACAAAGCAAAAGTGAAATACTGGCTATCTGTGCATTTTGTCTCAAGTTCTTACATAGTGAATGTCTTGAGAGCTCGCACTCCTTTGTGCCTCCTAGAGCAATTGTGGTATAAGTGCAAAATGGACCACACCCTGGCATGACCCTGTTAGTGCCATGATGTCTACTTAAAATTCCTGCTGTAACCATGCCATGTAGGGACTGTCCCATTTTCAGTTACAGCTATTTCAAAAAATGTTGAATACTACATTCTGCATACTGAGTAATGCACTCAAAGACCAAATTGCCTGGTACTTATTCAGTATGTTTTGGAGATGGCATAGTGAAAATCCTCTATAACAACTATAACTAAGGCAAATGAGTAGCAAAATGATAATGGAAACGATCAACAATGCAATTTGTAGGTCTTGGAATGCACTATTCAGTATGCAGAATTCAGTATTTGATGTTTTTTGAAATAGCTGTATACAAAAACTGTTTTATAACTCTCCTCATCAAGTCTTCAGACACCATACTTCACATGCAGTTTCCAAATCATCGTAGTTTGTTCTTGG
This sequence comes from Telmatactis stephensoni, assembly GCA_029948255.1. Classification (NCBI taxonomy): domain Eukaryota; kingdom Metazoa; phylum Cnidaria; class Anthozoa; order Actiniaria; family Isophelliidae; genus Telmatactis; species Telmatactis stephensoni. The sequence continues at coordinate 1,886 of JALIZF010001062.1, read as the reverse complement.
AATTATTTTTGACCTGCTGGTTTAATCTTGTGCAGTCTAGGAATTTAGCATGCCAAAGCCTGTTAAGAATTCAACTCTGATTAAATTAGAAGTGAGAATGGCACATGGAGAATGAGGAGTCTAAACTGGGGTTTACCACTCTTTGCATAAAATCTCTACTGGAAATAGGATGATAGGCTACCATGAATGCATCAATGTCAGGCAGAAGGAACTTGTACAAATGGCCAGAGTTTTCCAACATCAATGCTGAAAACTCTGCCTAATTAAGTGACTGACAGTGTGAACATTGTATTGGAATGATGGTAGTCTATCACCTTATTTCTAGTTGATACTTTATTTGATGCAGAATGTAATTAGAGCCAATTTGGTATGTATTGCGAAAACAACAGTCACAGCACAGTTACTGCAGGAATTTTGAATGTTTTTATAAGACATTACGGCACAGTCATGGTATGGCAGAGTAAGTTTCCCACGCATATGAAAACCACAACGGCAAAGATGAGTTCCATAAACTTGACTAAGTTCGGTTTTGAATACAGCATTATAAAATCTACTGTAAAATAGAAAGAAAATATATATATTTAGATGTAGCAATGAGGTCTTACAATGTACCAAAAAGTATTTTTAATACCTTGAATTATTCAAATGCTACTGTAGCTTAAAAAGTATTATGGTACAATTCATGTGACAATCAAAATATTTTGGGAAAAGTAATTATGTGAATTTATTCAGTTGCTCTTACATGATTTTGGATTTTCCTAAACTATTTGAGCTGTCTAGTTTCAGTTCCCATTTAGAACTAAGAAGGCCATTTTGTCAAAATACAAGTAAAGTACTTAATACCAGTATTTTGCTGATTGTCTTTAGCTCATGAGATTTTTAAAATAAGCATCACAAACTTGAAATTGCAGCACTTGCAAGTATACTTAAGTTTAATTAAAGGTGCATGCACATGATGCAACTCTGCAACAAAAATGCACACAAGATGCAACTTTTTATGCGCATGATTACACTGTGTCGGCTTCAAGCCAATGCTTGAGACATCAAAGGTCAATCGGTGAAATTAAGGTCAGCCGGCATTGTCACTTAAGTACACCAGTGCCTAAAATGCAGCACTGAGTCTGTGTAAGTTGCTTGTAGCATGGTTTGACTTTCATAGTTTGTTAAATGAAGCATCTTAGAAATTTTTGATTGATGCTAACCAGTCTGTTAGTGTTAGATAAATCTAAATTGTTGTAATATAACTTCAAAAAGACAATATTCAAAATAGTGAGATGTGTTGGCAATAAATTGGTCTTCTGTTTGCAGTAGGACATTTAACATTTCTACCCTTATCTCCATAAAACCTTTCCTTTTTAAAGTAGACAGAGCACCTTTTACTGTCCACCATAGGCCTGTTTGTATAAAATTAATATATGTCCCTGGTAGCAAGGCGGGGTAGTTCTGTTTTTTTTTTTGGGGGGGGGGGGGGGGGCAGATACAAGATAAGGCAAATGGGTGACTCACTCGCTCATTTACTTGAGTAATTTTCAAGCTCTAAAGTAAATGTATGGGCCATCCTACATGATCTGTATCCTATAATTGTTAAAGCTATCTTGAATATCAGGGACAAATGTCACGAAGGTTTTTTCTTTGGATACTCTGGTTTTTCCTCCCTAGCCTCGGCAAAAAACAGGGGCGGATCCAGGATTTTGGGGGGGGTGTCCCAAATAGGCCTCTTGATTGATGACGTCACATCCAAGGTGGCGGCCTCCTAACAATGGAATCTGATGACGTCTCTTGCAAGAAGCCTATAGAAAATAGGGTAATTACGGCGTTAGGGGGTATCCGGTGCACCTATGGACACCCCCCTGGATCCGCCCCTGAAAAACAACATGTTCGGAAAT